>LOJH01054135.1:7220-19297 GCA_001685095.1 Ellobius talpinus
AGAGAGAGAATAAACAAATTCAATAACAAAATTTTCAAATAAGATAAAACACTAAAAGATTGAAGCATTTGATCAGAGAGGACATCACCAGCATTTGGCAGAGAATGTAGCATTAAAAGAAAATTGGGGGAAAGAACAATAAGTCCCTAAGGTGTATACCACAACATTTTCCCAAATAAAGGAGAAAATAAGAATTAAGCAATAAAAAAATTAAGCAATGAGGAACCCTGGTGAACACTATCTTAAGCACATCACCAGAGTCCACAACACTCTTCTTGTTACCCTTTACTATATAACAAACTACAGCAGAACATGTTGGCTTACAAAAATGCTCTCAGGGTTGTGTCTATTGAGAGGGCTCAGCATACCATCTCATGTGATTACATTAAAATACTGATCAGAACCTGGATCATTTTACACTTTAATATCAACTGCTTCCTTTTTGGCATTGCCAGAGTTTGAACCTAGATAATTGAGCATGCCAGGCAAACTCTCTACCACTGAGCTATACCCGCAGCCCCCCAATATCAATTTGTTTAAACATCCAAGGTGTTTTTTTTTTAACTCTAGTATCTGAGGGCTGGAATAGCCAGAACATATTTCACTACAAATTGATGCCCTGAGCTTTCGAGGTTGTTGGGCAATCTGTGAGACTCTATAAGGCTATTGCTCACCTCCAAAGCCAGCATTTCAGCTGGACAGACATGTCATGGACATCACTCCAAGAGACCAGGACAATAGTTCTTAAGATCCAGCATAAGAAGTTATATGATCATATTCGTGATACTCAATTGATCGGTATGAGAAAGTCACAAGGCTGGTCCAGATTCATGGAGATGGGAGCACACAATGTCATGAAAACTGGAGATACAGTCCTCTGGAAAACCTGGAACCTGACTGGGATGTGGCTGCATCAATCTCAAGTTCCTTTCAGATCCCCAGTAACCTGTTTGCCCTTTAATGTTGTCTCAAAGTTATCATGAGTGTATTTCATCCTCTTCATTTTTACTCCTTCGTTATTTTCAAATAGCCTGCCTTGGAGTTCACCCATTCTCTCTTCTGTTTGGTTTACTCTGTTATCAATGCTTTCTTAATGCATTTTCATTTTGTTTAGTGCAACTTTAGGCTCAAAGATTTCAATTTTTAAAAAAAAATTGCCTCCACATCTCTCTCAATGTTACCTATTAAAGTACTGAATTATCTATTTTCTATTGCAATTCAGTAGGTTTCCTTAAACTTGATTCGCTGGTTTGTTTGCTTTTAATTATCTGTGGCAATTTGGATGAGAAATGTTCCCCAGAGACCCAGCTATTTGAACAATTGGAGTCTAGTTGGTTGTGCTGTTTAGGGAGGTTTAGGGAATGCAGCCTTACCCAAGGAAGTATGTTAGTCGGGGGTGGACTTTGAGAATACATAGCTTCACCCCACTCCCAGTTCACACTTTCTGTTTCATGCTTTCCGTTGAGGATGTGAGCTCTCAGCCTCCTGCTCCAGCCATTACACCTGCTGCTTGTCACCATGCTTCCTTACCATGATGGACTCTTATCATTCTGAAACCATAAGCCAAACTAAACTCCTTCTTCCATAAGTCAGTTTTGGGTCATGGTGTTTTATCACAGAAACAGAAAAGTAGTAATACATTACTCTGGTATTAATCTGGACAGTCTCTGACGTT
Source organism: Ellobius talpinus (assembly GCA_001685095.1). NCBI lineage: Eukaryota > Metazoa > Chordata > Mammalia > Rodentia > Cricetidae > Ellobius > Ellobius talpinus. The sequence continues at coordinate 8,896 of LOJH01054135.1, forward strand.
TTATTTTACTGTTAGATGAGGCCACAGTTCCTTGAACATCTTTGATACTGATTGATATATGACATAATCTGAGGAAAGGATTGAGTATTTATCCCAGTCTTCATAATTTGGCGTGTTTTACAGGTTTTGTTTGATTTCAGAAATTCAAGCCAGCATGCTTATTTTTTCAGCCTATAGTTCTATCACTAGATGGCACCAAAGTTCAAGTTGCCTGTTGCAGTACTAGAAAGCAATTCAAGTTTGGGGTTAGCCTAACCTCTCAGCTGGTGAGTGTTTCAGACTCAGTTAGGGAGCTCTTATAAAGTTAGCTCATCCACACAAACCTCTTCCTGGGGCTTGCATAGGCCTACAATGTGTCTTCCAAAGCCGTCAGCCTGTGGTCATGAACTGTAGAATTCTGTGACGCTCTAGAATCACCAAAGGGACCAGACCTGGGTTGGTACTCCACTACTGTGGTACCAGGCACAGTACTCCAGAACTGTGGCTATAAATGCTGAGCCCACAATACACCAGGACCAACAGAGCACTGAGGAGAGAGAGAGACCAAGTCCTGTACTGCAATGGGCTGCTGAATGCTGTTGGGAACTCAGCCCTGACTGGAGCAGGAACTTGCTAGACTAGGACAGCAAGTCTTCCCTGGTGCTGGAACTCTTCAGAGACCCTGTCTTCATGCAGGACTCGAGATGGGGACTGTTGGGTTCTGCTTGCCCAGTGTTGAGTTTCAGAAGCCCAGCATTAAGTCCTAAGACAAAATCCTGTGTTTTTACCCCATCCCACCCTGATGAATAGAGTCTGAGTACATGTGGTTATACCCAAGCTTTGGACGGTGTTGATGAGATCAGTCCTTTGGCCATTCAAGACGACATTAACCCATGTCATATCTAGATTTCACAGGTATGGTGTACCTACATAGACTCGGGGTATATCCAGGACCATGCCAGACCTGACAGTAAGGCAAGCTGAAAAGTACAAAACTGTGCCAGGGGTCAAGGTCTTGAGCTCCATCTCTGAATACTGGCCCAGGATACTTGTGCAGCTGAAGGTTGGGAATCAGTGGTGGCAACAGTTCCTTAGGGCAGTGGTTCTTAACCTTCCTAATGCTGTGACCCTTTAATACAGTTCTTTACATTGTGGTGCTCCCAACCGTGAAAATATTCTCATTGCTACTTCATAACTGTAATTTTGCCATACATCATTATGAACCTGGACTTTTTTTTTAAATGTGGTTTTAGGGGATTAAATTCAAGTCTCTGCACTTGAAACAGTATGAACCTATCAGTGACCTCAGTGCTGGTGGAACCCTGGGCATCCTGTGATCCAGGCCTGAACCTAAAGATGCTGCTGCTGGACCTGTGATAGTCAGATGGCCAAGACTGTGGTTAGGAGTCTTCCCTCACAACCTCAGCTTGTAGAATAGAAAGCAGGACTCCGCCTATTGGGTAACACGAAAGCAAGGACTCTGCCTTGGAGCTTAGTGTCAGCCTTAATAGTCCCTAAGGCAGGGGTTCTCAATCTGTTGGTTTCGACACCTATGGAGGTCAAATGACCATTTCACAAGAGTCACCTAAGACCATTGGAAAACACAGATGCTTACATTACAATTCATAATAGTAGCAAAATTACAAAAATACTAAGATGTGGTTATAGAGGAGATGAGACTTGGTTCTGTACTGATTGTTTTTTGGAAGAGAAACATAGAGGTTTACCATACCTCCTACTTCTGTATATAGCTAAAACTTTCCACTAAAACAGATGAAGAGCTAGGTGTGGTGATTCATGCTGTACTACCAACATGCAGAAGGAGAACCATGCCATCCTGGGTCACAGAGCAAGTTCTGGGTCAATGTGGGATACAAAGTGAGACCTTTGTAGTTGTTCTGAATTGTGAAGGAACATCGGCGGAAGAAAGACACTAAAGGATGTGATAAGCTCAGCAGCAGGGTGGATCAGCCTCTGATGGACTGACTGCCTAGCAGCTTTGCAAGAGCACTTTTATTGATTGTTACAGAACAAAAGACCTTTTACCAAGTCAATCCCTGCATGCCAAAGTCTCTTCTCTGATCTAGAAGTTGTCCTTACCTAAGCAAACATTTATTCTAAGAATTCCAGGCTTGCCAGGAATGTCTTATGACTGAGGTCATGCTAAGGTTCTGAAATTTCCAAGAAAGAGCAACCTCCTAACTCTCTGGTGACAATCACTGATTATCTGCCAGAGATTACCTCAAGGCCTAAGTGGCTAGCACTCCAGAGTAAATCTTACCTAAAAGATAGATAAGTAAATAAAAACCAAACAGTCCTGTAAAAATGTACTGCCCTCCCTGGCTTTTCCTGGCTGTTCTTGTCTTCCTCTACGACCAAGTCATTATCAAACTTTTCTTTAGATGTCTCCTTCTCATCCTAGTCATTAAATTCACATTAGTGAATGTGCTGGTATATGTGGTGTGTAGGGCCTCTTCTTTATTAGTGATTGATGGGGTGGGGCCAGTCCATTGTGGGAGGGGCCAGTCCTGGGCTGGTGGTCCTGGGTTCTATAAAAAAGTAGGCTGAGCAAGCCGGTAAGCATCACCTCTGCATCAGCTCCTGCCTCCAGATTCCTTTTCTCACTTCCATAGATGATGAACACAGATAAGGAAGTGAAAACCAAATAGATCCTTTTCTTCCCAACTTGATTTTTGGTCATAGTGTTTTGTCACAGCACTAGAAATCCAAACTAAGACTATTGTGGTTCACATGGGTCCATTGAAAGAAAGCTCAGACACTTGAGAATGAATTTAGCCTTTTGAGGCTGCAGGGGTCCTCAGTCTCTATAAACTGAAGCACCTTCACTTTGCCCAGGGCATTTTTATTTTTACATATTTACAATTATGCTAGTTTATCTCCATATGCTCAAAACAACCTGAATGAAGCTTCCAAAAATACAATGCCAAGCACAAAGTCTCGATGGAGGGGTGTACAGTGGTTTTCAGGATTTCCCTCCCAGCTGAGTTTTGCATAGGCTTTGTATCCTTGTGAAACTCTCAGACAAGATTCACATAGGGCAATAAAAGGTATCTGTACAATAAAGGATGGATTAGGGCTAGGTGCTAACACCAGAACTAGGCCAGCGGGGGGTGGGGGGGAGTGTTAGGGCTAGTTTCTAACTCTTTGGTGCCAGGCCAGGAGGAATTCTGCTACACTAAGACAGTGTGTCTTAGAATTTGTTCATGCTGGGCAGTGGTGGCATATGCCTTTCATCACAGTACTCAGGAGACAGAAGCAGGCAGATCTCTTTGGGTTCGAGGCCAGCCTGGTCTACAGAGTTCCAGGGCAGCCAGGGCTGTCACTCAGAGAAAACCTGTCTCGAAAAAAAAAATTGTTTTCAGTTGCTGGCCTACCTTTATCCTTTTATCCTGAGTAATTTTTAAGTCCTATTCTATAGTAAATGAATGTATTAATTAAGAGTTTCTCAGTGGGAAACATGGTAAAATTCTAGTCTGTTTATTTCTTGCTTGAACTTAGACCTTACTTTGTAATTATGGCTACGTGTTCAAACACTTTGGACAGGTCCTGCTCTTGAAGCCAAGATGAGGCCCATGAAGTCAAGGGAAAACTTTGGGCTGAGCCTTTAAGAATCCATTAGGCAGGTCAGAACACTCGGTTACAATTTCTTCAGAGTAAGGTCTCTATTGGTCCCTTTGGTGAACTATACCAAGAGTATGGACTGCTATCTTCAAGATCATCCCCACCTGAAAAGTGAGACATGACAGGATCTCTTTCTTTCTTTTGTGTGTGTGTGTGTGTGTGTGTGTGTGTGTGTGTGTGGTTTTTGAAAATAAGGTTTCTCTGTGCAGCCCTGGCCATCCTAGAACTATCTCTGTAGACCAAGCTGGCCTCAAACTCAGAGGTCTGCCTATCTCTGCCTCTGGAGTGCTGGGATTAAAGGTGTGTGCCAATACTGCCTGGTATGATCAGAGCTTTCTTACCAATTTCAGCAATTTTGTTGTTATAAATACTTTTTTTCTGGCCGTTGTAAGGTGTTTATTTACTTTTCAACCTTGCCTAAATATTTTTTCTCATATTGGTATTCCAAGAAAGGAGAAAATGTTCCTGTCAGAGAGGATCACAAATCAATGCATTGCTCATTTGAAAGTACAGCCAAAGAGTACCTGGTAAGCCTTTTGGAACACGAACACTATAATGAAATAGCTTGTAACCCCCTTAAAGGCAACATTCACTAAGTCACCTACTTGTAATTGTCAAGCCCTCAGGATCAGAATTTAGGGGCGTTTGAGAGTAGAGTTTGAATTCCAGATTTTCGTCACTTCAAAGTTTGGTCTTGCCACATCACTTAACTTTTCTAGGACTGTTTCTCTGTAAAATAGAAAAACTGGGCAGTTGCAAAAGACATAAAAAAGTGATAAATGTAAAATTCTTGGAATTCATTATTATTTGATAAATTTAAGTCTTGGGGTCTTGATCACATTGTAGTACATTGCTTTCTAATGCTAGCTTTCTTTACAGAGCCCTGGCTTGGGGCACGCCATGTGGGTTATAGGGACTCACCATGAGTTTGACTTCCTTGCCAAAATACTTTACGCAGACTGTAGTGTTTATTTGCGTCGGTTTGGGGAAAACTGGGAAGAAGGGAGTCAAAATTCTCCGAAAGCTTCTTTTAGTCTACAATCTAGCCACGCCCTCCCCACTATCCTACCCCACCCCAGCTTCCCTCAGTATCCACAGCGCCCGAGCTCGTGACCACAGAACATTAACAGGAGGCAGGAAAGTCTGAGAAGAAGTCACCAGGGACGTCAGTCACATCATCTTTTCCTCACGTGGCCTGTGATGCTGTAAATCTCCGCAGGAGATCGCTTCTACTCTCTTCCTAGGTTCTTCAGGCGGAGAAGAGGACGCAGCCTAACAGAGACGCGCGCACCTGCTCAGAGCCTCCGAAGCAAGAGGGCGGGGTTCTGCTGGAGGTTCGCTTGCTGCTGCAGAGCCCTCTGGGAGTTGTAGTTCTGGATAGCAGCGCTTTGACAGAGGCGGCGGGCTGTGTGCGCCTAGGACTCCATCCCCCGCCAGCCCCCGCGGCTTAAGTCGTTGCCTCTTCCTGTTTAGGGGACAAGTCGCCCGACCGCCGACAACTGCGAGGTCTGTGAAGGGATCTTCGCCTCCCGATCGGGTTTTCCGAGGTAGAGGGATTGGCCTGCTGAGGTACAGCACGTTCTCGCTCCTGGCAAACTCACCCTGGGACAGCCTGAGAGGGAACCCAGGCGAGGCGGGAAGGGTTGAGCTTGCGGTCAACCGGCTGTCCCTGCGGAGGGGTCTTTGGGATGCGGGGAGAGCGAAGCCCTGGGTCAGGGTGACTGTCCCAGAGAGGCTCGTGTCTCTCGAGTGGGTCGAGTGCGGGGAGTCCGCGGGGCTCAGGAAGGCTGGGTCAGCCCGAGTCTCTAGAAAAAGGCAAGGAGGGTGACAGCAGATCAGCACCCGAAGCTGGGATGAGAGGACTGTTGGGAAAGAACAGAAGTGTCCTGTGAGAAAGAGCTAGAGAAAGAGCTAGAGAGAGCTAGAGAGAGAGCTAGAGAAAGAGCGGAAGCCTCCTGGCGTCTCGGACTACAGCCACTGGTGTTCCTACCACACTGGTGGTATGGGTATTGCTCACTTGTGTTTGTACAGGTCCTGGAGCTCCATCCCAGGGCTTGGTAGATGCAGTGAGATCACTGTTCTGCCAAGCCATTTCCCCAGCCCGTGAACGAGTGCCCTGATAGTGGATGGCATGGTTTGTTGGCTGTCTTGCAATACTGGAGCTGTGGGGCAGCTAGTCAAATGCCTACACCTCGCCTTACAAATCAGGCAACAGATCCACCGAGTTGGAAACTCCGCTTATCGCCAATCAGTTATTAGCCAGCTTGTCCAAAACCTAATTGTGGCGTTCCTTTGGCAGTGCCGTATGTATTGTTGAGATAAGTAGATCTGAGTGCCTTTTTCCTTTTCGATGCCTTCAGATATGGCAAAGAACTGGCATACAGAGTAGTGCAAGCAAAACGATTTTGTTTGTTCATTATTTATTTTAGGTTTTGTTGTTTGTTTTCAACAAAACTTTTCAGTAAGTCAAATGACCCTTGTGAATTAAAGAGGAATTTATATGCCTTAGAAACAACTACTGCCAGATAGACTTGGGGTACACCTGTAATCCCCGGACTCAGGATAGTGAGGCAGATGGAGGGATAGTCTCTGGTTAGATACGTAAATAGGCTTTCTCAACCCTGAAAGCCAGAGGTGGAGAGATGACTGGTCCCTTAAGTGCTGATCTTGTGAGCATGAAGACCTGAGTTCTATTCCCAGCACCTTTGTAAAACACCAAAACCAGGCACTCTGCCGCAGTAGAGTCCCCAACACTGGGAAGGTAGGAATAGCAGGATCCCCAGGGGCCTTGCTGGCCAACTAGTCCAGTGGAATTGGTGAGCTCCCAGTCCAGTGAGAGACCCTGTCTCAAAAAATAAGGTAGAGGGAAGATACCTGACTTCAAATGCTGGCCTCTGCATGCGTGTGTGCACACACATGAACATGTACATACACATACGCTGCATAGACAAGAACAGTCAGCAACTTCCATGTTAACGAAGATGTCACATAATACTAAGGAAATAAATTTACCTTGCATTCCCAGTTTTGCCTGCCAAAGCATTGAGAACAATTGGCTTTAGATTTCCTCTCAAAACCTTCAGTAGTGTGTACCTATTGTACACATAAAAATATCCTATTGTGATTTTATAATACCCTAAGTATTCAACAAGGGTAAACTCAGGAAGACAGTGCTACTAACTAACTTCTTGAACTTCAGTACATGGCTAGTAATTTTTCTTTATCCAGAACTTATGAGGAGCTAGTGTTGCTGGTGTGGGAGGAAAGGTTCTTTGGTGCCATAATGTTGCTTTGGTGATTTTTAAACTGCACCGTGTCCAGCACTGCCAGATTTTAACATCCTTCGAAGAACTACTTCATCAGAATAGAAAAATGTTCTACCAGGGACATCAGAACAGTAGACTTATGGCTATTAGCTATTAACACACTGGTGAATTATTCATAAGGAAGGAATTTAGGTAAGTGTGTTAGTAGACACTATAGGAGATTTATAGAGAAAACAGGTACACATACAGTAACAGCTTCTACGAGGCCGCCTTTGTAAAATGATGTGATTCCCTTGCTTTATGCTATAGAGGTAGATGAACTCTGACCAAATTTTACTTGCTAATGACTATATTCTCCTCTTATAGAATGTTATTAGAGTCTAGCCATGCACTCCCATTTCCATTTTCTCTATCACACTAAAAGGCGGGGTTGAGTAATTGCAGACACACAATGCCTGAATAAGCTTAAATAATTTCTTTCTGCCCCTTTTCAGAAAAAAGCCACTCTATGGCTTAGTAAACTGCATATAGAGTATCTGAAATTTTATAACATATAAACATGTATTATATAATAACTAATATCAACCTCTGAGAAAGAACATACACTCCTTGGATGCTTATGTCCATAGTAATATGTATCTTACCACAACCCAGCCTATTCCACAAATTGATGTCAGCATCTTAGCATACATACTACAGATTTACTTATGGATATTTATAAGGAGGGTGTTAGAACGTTTAGGTCCTTCAGATTGGAAGCAGAGAATACTGAAGGTAAACAGTCCCAGTCTCTTGTCCATGATGCTACCACCAAGCACAGCAAGCCCAGCTCCTGCTGCCTGGGGTTGGAGTCAGCTTGAATTATAGTCACACGTTAATCAGCCATAGTCTCCTTTCTAGTAACTCTGTGACATTTACCATCCCAAGTCACGTGTGCAGGTCATAGAGTAACTTAAAGCCCCATCCCCTTAAGACGCCGGTGGGAGCAGGAATTTAGTAGGCGGGGATTTATTAAAAACCATTCTTACAATTTAGTTTGTTGCAATTAAATGCAAGAAGAGGTAAAAGGGCAACAGTGCCCTGGCTATGTTCTCAGGGTGGTGATGGTAGGGGGCTTTGTGGGAGCCAGGTGGAGCCTGCCAAGACCAACTCTGTTGTTTTCTTCCAGACTCTGTCCTTCCTCTTATCTGGTCAGCTTGGCTATCTCATACCCAGCTGCAAGCCCTTTCATTTCTTATCTCTAGTGTTCCCAACCTTGCCATTTTAATCCTGACATTCATTTTAACTCACATTTGTTTTTACCTCAATATCACACGAATTAGGTAAGCTGTTGATTTCCTTTCAGGACTCATCTTGGTCTTTTCATGTTATTCTCACAAAACACCTGGGATGAGTAATTTATAAGCAGCAGATTTAGAGCTGACTGTTCTGAAGACTTGGGAGTCCAAGGTCAGAGTAGTTAGTTTGAGTGTTTGGTAAGGGCCTGAGCTCTGCTTCCAGGGTGGCTCCTTCTCGCTATGTTCCCACATAGTAAAAGAGACAGAGAGGCAAAGTGGGACTTCCAGCTCAACCCCTTCAGCCCTTTTATAAGGTACTAATCACATCTCCTAAAGGCCTCTCACTACTGTAACCCTGAGTCATCTCTCCAGCCATGGTAATTACTTTCCACATAAACCTTAAGGTAAAAATGGCAGCACCCCATACTAAAACTAGTTGTAAACAATCAGAAACTCTTATTGACTTAGTTTTGGGTTAAGAGTTTTGAATTTGGCCAGGCATGGTGGTGCACACCTTTGATCCCAACACTCGGGAGGCAGAAGCAGGTGGATCTCAGTGAGTTTGAGGCCAACCTGGTCTACAAATGTGAGTTCCAGGACATCTAGGGCTGTTACACAGAGATACCTTGTCTATAAACGCCCCCACCCCAAAGAGAGAGTATTGAATTTTGAGTTTAGAGCTTTGCTTTAAAGCCCAGAGATTAAGGTACTAGAACTAGATTCTGTCTATGTCACTTTGCCGGTTTAACACCCACCAATTATATCATTGTTAAGACTGCAGCAAAGAATTTCTGTATGAGTGGTTAGCATTTTTGTCATCGATAGACTATTCTGTATCCTAAGTTACAGTTAAGAACACTTACTCCCTTTTCAACCTACTTCATCAAATAGAGTATTATAGCTTTACTTGTTAAAAACCATTAAATTGCTTATGCTTATGGAGCAGTGTTTCAGGGGAAGTTGAAGTTCAAACTAATTGATTAAGATAACTGGAAACCAAGTTCTATACTCATTTCCCTAAACATTATTAAATATTTGATAAAAAGAGGCAAGAAGAACTTTGGACTTCTTGTTTATGAATTTCTTTTTTATTTAAATCAACTTTTGGGCTTCTTTGGGGTGAATCGCCAATTTTACTATGCCGTGACATTGCTTGAAATAAATATTCATATGTGGGTAACCTAGAACCTCTCTCTCAGTTCCTGAGTGGCCGTCATATCTTCCTTAGTGTCAGCCACTTCTTGGTAAGGCTGACTGACATAAAAGAATCTTCCTAAAGTTTTCTACTCTCCCAACTTAGCAGTGTTCAATTCCTAGTTAGAATATCTCCGGGAATGACAAGGACCCACTCTTTCTGAACTCAGGCACAGTCTTAGTTTAAGAATCAGCGCTGAGGAGTTGGTTTACAGATAGGAAAGTATAGCCACCTACCTCTTCCACTTTTAAGCAGATTTGGTGTTACTCTCATTTGGCTATTGTCCTTTCTCCTGCTGTTCTTTTCCTGGAAGGACTGATGGTGGCTAGGGGAATATCCTTGAAACCAAGCAGGAGTGGGGGGAGGAGCTTGCATCAGGAAAGATTTGTCTAAACTAGTTACCTTAAAGAAAACAAACCCCTTATGTTTAATTTCTAATAATGGACGGATAGAAAGGTAATTTAGTCATCTTAGTCCTATCTATGGTTTAGAGGTGAAATCTATTCTGGCTACTGTTGGTCTCTTATGCACAATCTAGATGATGAAGACCTGCTTTTTCAGATGGCTCTTGGGTCTTTCGCACTTAAGCTCCTCTTAAGACAAGTGTCACAGTATAGAGGCAATGCCATCGGGTATCACACTGATCTGATCTCAGTCCCTGCCTGGGTTTTATTAGGTAAGTGACCTAGGACAAGTTTCTTCTCTGAACATCAGTTTCTTTTTCTATGTTCACTTATTCCTTCCTTCTCTTCTTTCCCCTTCTTTCTAAAGTGGTCACAGGGACCCACTCTTTCTGAACTCAGGCACAGTCTTAGTTTACTTTAAGAATCACTGCTGCAGAGTTGGTTTACAGATAGGAAAGTTTTTACCAAAATTCAACAGTTTAAACAACATCATACAAAACAGAAGACAGCAGGAAGCATTCAGTTAGATATAGCAATAGTTCCATCTCCAATCCCATGTCTACTCCATCTCCCACCCTCTCTCTACCCCATTTCCCAACCCCCTACTCCATCTTCCACCCCCTCTACTCCATCTCCCAC
>LOJH01054137.1:0-13945 GCA_001685095.1 Ellobius talpinus
CAGATGACCCTCCTCCATCAGGAAACTAGTAAGACCTGTCTTGAAATAAAAGGATGAAGAAGGGGGGCGTGGCTTGGTCTGTAGTGCAAGGAGAGCCATGGCTTCTTTGAGGCCCTAGATTTGATACCCAGTACCACACATAAAACATTTAATGGTCAAGAGAGCATACAGAACAGGAGCAACAGTGATATAGTATTCCTGCCATCTTACTAATATTGGAATGTGAAGTCAGGGTCGTGCAATCCTTTTCTGGGAGCAATCGTGTCTTAATCCTGTAACCCTAGTAACGAGCTAACTTCTCTAGGTCCCCAAAGCCTTCTCTGGCATTCATATCCATCTTTCCAGATGTGTGTGAGAATTAAATCTAAAGAGTGATTTAAAGATCGTACCTATCAGTATTCTCCAAAATGCTGCATAAGGCATTATGACACTATATAATGACACTTGGTAATCATTATCAAATGTGAGAAATTACATTGACAAAATATAAAACATCACCATATTCCCGTGCATATACAAACAGCAAGGTGAGGCCGAAGAGATGGTCCAGAAGTTAAGAGTGTTTGCCGCCCTGTAGAGGACCTGGATCATTTTTCTAGCACCTACCTGGCAAGCCCCAACCACCTGTAACTGAATACCCTCTTCTGACCTCTGTAGGCATCAGTCATGCACAAAATGCATGTACAAACATGCAGGCAAGCACCCATACACATGAAATGAAATACAAATAAATCTATATATAAAATATAGCATTACCAATCAAGGTAACAATAGCTAGTATGCTGATTTTAGAGAGTTTTCATATTCTAATTTAGTAAAAGAATTTTGAACAAATAAGAGAGACCACCTATGCCTATTCTTCATACATACCTGGCAAGTGTCTAGTACTTAACAACTGCTTGGCATATTTGTTCAAGGAATTGTTTATAATTCTCAGAAAGATCTCTTATTCTCTCTTTTCCCAGGAAAGAAGGAGGAGAAAAAGAGGGAGGGGAGGAGATGGAAAGAGAGGGGAGGGGAAGAGACAGACAGACAGACAGAGACACAGAGAGGGACAGAGACAGAAAAGCAGGAACAGAAATGGACCCCGGGACGTAATGATCTAGACTGGTCCAACTTTGCCAGGGAAGATCGCACAGAGTACTAACTTCAAATGGCGTGCCCTAGTGAAATGTTCCCTTCTTCCACTCCTTCACTACAGCAGGCATTGCTAATGGAGCACAGCAGCTTCCCTGCTAAGCCTACACAATGCCTCTCCAGAGTCCTAGAGTAACTTCCTCCAAGCAACTTCCATTAACCTATCAGAATTGATACACCTGGAGATGAGATTTCTAAAGCTGTTCTTTGGGACTGACCACTATGATGGAAACCTTACTTGTGGGTCCTGAATGGGTTACTCAGAGACTATGGATGCCCTCAGATACCTTAATGAATAATCTTGGTACTATTGTTCAGAATGAGTTAAATCAGCCTTGTCCCTGGAAGGATTGAAACAAAATAATCATAAAGGAGGTCTGAATCCTATTACTGGCTTTTTCTGCCTACACAGGAATAAAATAACAAGAGCTCTGAAACAAATGTCTGTGTGTCCAGAGGCTTAAAGAAACCGTGACTTCAAACTGGTCATTAAAGAAATTGGGAAACCCCTTTCGCTTACAGCCAAAGCAGGCCACGTGAGCACATTTAAGCATTTTCTAAAATGGACATTTATAGCATACCAGCATTTTGAAACAGACGTTTTTGTAACTATAGATTATGCCATACTTGAGGTGACTGCACATGTTAAAGTTTTAGAAAATGTAATACTATTGAGCCCTTGAGCTGATTAAAATTAAAGCAAAACCTTTTCATTAATGTATATGATAAAGAAAACAGCTAAAAGGTCAATCAAAAGCCACCTGATGGTTATATTGTCCTGGCTTCATACCATATCACTTTAAATGTCATTACTCACAGTTCTGAATTTCTTCAATGTCTGATTAGGTGTCTACTGATAGAATTTTTTTTTAAAGTTTACTGAAAACTTTTATTGTAATCAAAAAGTGACATTACGGTGCTGTAATGAGTTCAGCAAATCATTCTGCTGATATTTTTGAACTGATACCAGCCTTTGCCAGGCAATTAAAAAAATCAAATGTGGAAATTTCACAGTAAACTCCACCCCAACTAATTAATGGTGGTTAAAAATAATAGGCCCTAGCAAAACCTCTCATGTTCCATGGTCACAACTGACAATTCTGTACAAAAGTTCATTATAAAGCTCTGATGTAAAAACAAAATAATCAAGAAGCAAATAGTTTAAGTGTAACACAGGGTATTCAATTTATTATTTACAAGGCTGGGGTTTCTTTACATTTTAACAGAGTTTAATACAGATGACTTAGCAATTAAGTCAATTAAAACATTCGTCCTTCACACAGTGACAGATTTCACTTTTTCATCATCTTTCTCCTTGTCCTTGCTCTTCTTTGCCTTTTTCATCTTGTGTTTGTTTTTCTGGCTCTTCTCAGCATCCCCATCTGCACTTGTAGGCTTCTTATGCCTCTTGTGATTTTTAGGCAAATCTCTCTTCTCCCTTGGCTTAAAATTACTTCTCTGTCCAGATGAAGAGTCTTTACTCCAAGGAGGAGTCCTTCTTTCTTTCTAGCTTACTTCTCTCATCTCTTCACTTGGAGCTGGAATATTCTCTACTGTTATAGTTCATTTTCTTGTCTCTACCAGGAGAGAAGTCTTTATTTGATGAGCACAAAAGGATTCACGCTTATCTGAAGTCCTGGTCTCTTTGGAAGACTGAGACAGGTTCTTACAATTTCCCTGTTCACTCAGACGGTCACGGTGGTGCTTCTCTGGCTGGTGCTCTTCCTCTTGTCAGGGATTTCCTTCTCTAATACCGAGTGGTCCCGGTCTTTGGTTCTCCCCTTCTCACTGGACACAGAGCCTTTGAGATTTTGACCCTGTGCTGTGTCATTTCGTGGCTCACCTCCTTGGTGAGCTTCTGAATTTTCTGACTGCAATTCTTCCTCAGTGTCCTTGACTGTAACTGAGGGCCTTACAGCAACATTTTTCCTAGTACTAGATGGTTTCCCTACACTCTGTATAGGTTGTGTGGATTTAACGTCTTTTTCAGATGCAAAGTCATCTTTGTCCCATTTGGACTGAGGAGCCTGGATCCTAGTTATAACATCTTCAGCAGGAGCTGTATTATCAATATCATGTTCCTCCATGGTTTTAATGACTTTCCTTCTTGGCTGTAGCAGACCCATCACTTTTCCGTTTGGTTTTGTCACTTTTAACTTCTGGCTTATCATCTTTTTCTCCCTTGTCTGTTTCAGACACTGATTTGAAACTGGTAGATTCTGCCTCCATTGGTTCATCCCTAACCGGTGTGGCATCATCTCTACATGGGAGAACAAACAGTGTATCCGTCTTGGTGTCCTCAACGCCTGATGACTCCCTGGATTTCCTGGGCATTTCTAACAGTTCGGGGTTCGAGAAGCTCTCCCTCTCCTCCCCCTTTCTTTGTTTTCTGTGTTTCTTATGCTTGTTTTCTTCATCGTCTCCTGGAATGGAATCACCCTCCTTCTCTTTTGATTTGTCATTATCTTTCGGATTGTGACTATCTCTTGTTGAAAACTTGTCTGGATAGTTGCCACCTAGATTTCTATTTCTATGACTTTGTCCAGCAGCATAGTCTTCTCTGTGCCCTCTTATGAAGGGTGAATTTCTGATATTAAGAGGTGTCTCTCTGTTAGCTCCCACAGCATACCCTTTGTAGTACTGTTCATACCACTCTCGGTATTTCCTCTCCCATTCCCGGTAGCATTCTTTCTCAAATGGGTCTCTAAAGTCAACACTCCGTCCGTAATAGTCTTTGGTGTCATAAGGGGGTGGAACTTCTCTGTATCTATTAAAATACTCATGTTCTGTTTCTCCTCGAGGTACATTACGTTTAGTGGGAGACTGTCCCCTAAACGCTTGAGGAGATCTTGACCGTGAATGGTAACGTTTATATGGAGGTGACCTTGACCTAGATCGGTGATAACCATGAGATCTGGACCTTGAACGGTCATTACGGCTCTTGCCCCTGCCTCTCCTGGGGTACGAAGGTGATCGTGAATAGGAACGAGAGTGCAAGCGGCTGAAGGATCGAGAGCGGGACCATGTGGGGCCAGATCTTGACTTTGAGTAGCTGTATGAGTTTCTTGAATATGATGAATCACCATAGGGACATTCAGACCTGGCCAATGAACACCTATGCGCCTTTTGAATCTTTTTGTATTCCATCGATTCCTTAGCACAATTACTTGTCAACTCTAGCTTGGACTTTTTCTTTTCCTCTTCCCTTAGTTCTCGTTGCACTCTGTAGAATTCTTCCCTAGACAAGGGTAGTGCTTGCGTTGTAGGGATGGTATTTGAATGAGCAGTCTGAACGCCTGGTGACACCCCATATATATTGGCAGGAGCTGGTGAAAACCCTGGAGGGGGGACACTGTATCCTGCAGGTGGGGGCTGGCCAGGAGGAAATTGAGGAGAGCACTGTGGGGGGGGAGGTGCATGTGGAGGAAGAGGCCACATATGGGGAGGCGGTGGATCCAAAGGAGGTGATGAACCAGGCACAATGACTGGTGTTGCTGGTAGTGATGGGCCTTGAGTCCTCTGTGATCTTTCGCTGTGCTGTCCTGGTGGTGCTGTTGGGGGAGGCGGTGGAGGTAACTGTGTCCGGAGACTTTTCGTATAGCCAGTTCCATTTTTGAAGT
Organism: Ellobius talpinus; assembly: GCA_001685095.1. Lineage (NCBI taxonomy): Eukaryota > Metazoa > Chordata > Mammalia > Rodentia > Cricetidae > Ellobius > Ellobius talpinus. The sequence continues at coordinate 4,758 of LOJH01054137.1, forward strand.
TATTAACGGCCTGCCGTAAAAACTTGTTGGCCACTAAAGTATCAGGAGAAACATCGTCTTGATGGCATGTTGGACACGTATGTTCATCTGATTCCAGGAGTGCTGTCCTAATACATTCGTCACAGTAGCTGTTTCCACAGCAGGGGATGATAGCAGCATCAGTCAAAATGTCCTTGCAGATGAGGCACAAGAACTCGTCTGGGGTAGCATAGTCTTTTTCTGAAGATGATGACGGTTCCTCTGGTAATAAGGGTGGCTTTTCTTTCTTCCGGATCGCATAGGCCTCTGCATCTATCATTGGGATTGCGTATTTGCCAGTGTTCATAAGCATCACCCCTTTCATGTGAAGGTCTTTAACTTCCATCATGAAACTTCGAGGGATTCCAGTGCTCTTTCTGAGTCTACGGCCAGACTCAAAGTTCTCATCCCTGCTTGTTGCGCAATTCTTATTGTAATGACCAGGTTTACCACCACAGAAACGGATGTGAGATGGAGGTGGGGGACCTAGAGGTTTCTTCACGTAGTTGATTGGGTTGTACATCAGGCTAGATTGCAACATCATTGCTTTAATTTTATCTTCCTCAGAAACATTGGCTTCAGCCAGACTGGCAGCTCGACTTATCACAGATGTCTTCCTTGTAGACTGAACACCCACAATAGGAATTCTTCTCACAATTACAGATGAGTTTTTAGGAATTAGTGCATTATCAGTATATTCTTCTTTCGTCTGCTCGCTGGTGATCTGCAGATCGTTATTGGTAGCTTTCAGCTTTTCTCTCCCCATAATCTGCTTCTTTAAGTCACAGAGGGAGATATGGGGCCCATCAAAGATGATGATGTCGTAGTTGAGTTTAGAGGCAAATTTATAGTGCACGCAGGGCATTGTGGCAGAGGATTCCACGTGCTAGGCACCTTGGTAACCACTGACGTTTGCAGCTCGGGGACCGAGTTGTCAGGGTCTGAAGTTAGCCCCGGGGCTCTGATGTAATTCCTCTCTTCAAAGACGTTCTACCTCAGACTGAAATGGGGCAAGATCCTGTCTCCAAGAATCCTCAAACTCCACTCTACCTGACAGAAATATGTTTAAGTCATAATTGCTAACCAATCCAAGAGCTCAACACTAATATAACACATGAATTCTGATGGTTTTAATAAATGAAACCCGGAGTCAGACATTAGAGGGCGAAAGCTGAAGGATCAGAGAAGCAGTGTGGACAGCCATGAGAGAGAACGTTTACCTCTACCGCTGCTCAGACCCAAGGAACAATCCTGTCCTCAGATCGTCTCCTCGGACTTCTCCTCTGACTGGAGCAGCAATCCTCAGACAGCAACTCTCTCCACCAAACTTCTGACTGCAAACTTCTGACCCTGTCTCCTCCTGCCTTATATTCTCTCTCTGCCCAGCCACTCCCTGTCTCCGCCTCCCTAGGGTGGGGATTAAAGGCATGAAATCCCCAGGGTGGGGATTAAAGGCGTGAAATCCCCAGGGTGGCCTTGAACTAACAGAGATCCCTCTGCCTCAGCTGGGATTAAAGGTGTGAGCCACTCCTTGGCCTCTATTGGCTTAACTCTGCACTGTGATCTTCAGACAGGTTTTATTTGTTAAAACATAAACAAAATACCACTACACACTACCGCCCACCATTTTTTGCATAATTATCTTGAGGCTTATTTGTACAATCCTATTACCGAAAAGACATGAAACACAAATGATGCTAAGGATACAGAAGATCTAGCACTGAGATCAGACGGCCATCCTTATTTTATTCTTTGGGATTTCTGATGTTTGCTTTCCCCGTGTCTCTTTATGCAGCACAATCCCTGCATAAGCCACACTACTGTCTGGCTAAAAGCCTTTCTCTCATCAGAAACCAACACATTAACACCCACTGACAACAGCACTGGGGAACGTCCCTAACCAAAGTTCATGTGCATGTAGGCATCTACACATGGCCACACTAGATGGGACTAGACTGCCACCATCAAAGTGCCTGTGCGGTTGGTTTATATATTATTTAGCCACCCATCTGATCTCTAACGACAGCCTTGCTGACACTGTCTGACCTAGGTTGACAATCTGGATAGAAATTGTAGGGTTGGCTGTTCAATGGCTGTGACTTTTACCAGCACTGCTTTTGGGCCTCAAATCAATTCTCTCTGTTTACAGACCATTTCACAGCCCTTTACCTGCAACATCACCGGTGTCAGCCTCATAAATACTTAGGTGTATATAATGCTTGAATTAGCATAATAGTCTAGGCTCGAAGCTCTTAGCCCAAAGAAGGACACGTCAACACACTCTCCTCACTTAAGCAATTAAGAGCCATTATGCTGCTTCACTGGAAATATCATCAAGGTTAAAGACAATCCCAAACAGCCCTCTCACCTTTTTATTCTAAGTCTAACAAATGAGCCATAGAAATTGAAATGTTAGTAAACAGTCCTACTTGCAAGCTCTTTCTGGACCATGCTTAATCAGATCCTCAGTCAGCAGTCATTTGCAATAGATTTAGAAACGCGCATATTTAAATTGGTCATTCAGTGCATGAAAATTGAGTTTACTGGTTCAATTTCAAAGTCACAGTGGCCACTAATGTATCTTTGGCCAGATTTAAAATTTTCTCAGTGCATAAGTTACATAAAAATATCCCTGCACTATATACCTGGAAACAATAGCTATATTTCTGAACATGATAATGATGTTGTAACTTTTAAACGATTATTTTGTGTGTGTGTGTGTGTGTGAGAGAGAGATAGAGAGAGAGAGACGGGGAGGTGTTTCTTCCTCTCCCACATAGCAGTCAAAGGACAATCCTTAGGAGGTAGTTCTCACCTTTCACATGACTTCTAGTGATCAGGCTGTCAGGCTTGCTCAGCAAGGACCCTTGCCCACTGAGCCACCTCACTACTCCTGTTTGGAGTTTTCAACAAAGGAATGTCTGCCAAGTCTTTCTGCATTGTCTTCCTTTAATACTTTCTTTTAAAAATTGCATTACTGAATTATAGTTTATATCTAATGTTCAATTTTAAGCACACAGGTTGATGAGTTCTGGCAAATGTGCACAGCCGAGGAATTACCATTCTAGTCAATATTCTCTAACCATAATTCTAAAAACCTCTCCTAGTGGACCCCTTCCCTGCCCATGATACCAGCCTTTGACCACTAGCTTTACCTTTTCTAGGACGTCAGATAACTAGAACCATACAGCACCTGGTCTCGCATACTTGGCTTCTGTCTTTCTTTCTGTATTTTTTTCTCTGAACATTGGCTGTAGAAAGCAATGCTGTGGGAAACACAAGCTGGATGGAACGCTGGATAGGGCTCCCTACTGAAATTCCCTGGGCTGTGGTTACCTTTTCTGTAGAATGGAAGACTCCACAGAGTCGCTTGGGCTGAATAAACCAATGACTACATCCTTGCATAAGGCATCTAGATAATACTCCAAGGCTGTTCCTTCCTTAGGCTGGCCATGCTCTGTCCAGCTGTTCAACCCATTTGCCAGCTGCTCCTCGCAACACTCACTGCTACGACTGATTCCAATGACTGCCGCAGGCATGGGGAACTTCTTCAGGTGTGGCGACACTCTGTAACTTGATTGTAATGGTGATTTACACAACTGTATACATTTGTCAAAACTAATCAACTACGTGCTGAATAAAAAGTTCACTTTTATCTCTGCCAATGCAAAATTCTTTGGTTTTAGTTTATCTGTAATTCCTCCCCCCACCCCTTATTTTACATGTTCTTTTCCCCCCTGAGACAGGGTTTCTCTGTGTAGCCATGGCTGTCCTGAAACTAGCTCTGTAGACCAGGCTGGCCTCAAATTCACAAAGATCTGCCTGCCTCTGCCTCCCTGGTGCTGAGATTAAAGATATGCACCACTGCCGGGCTCTGTAGTGCCCATTATTACAAGAGAGGAGCTACTTAAGGTCTGTAAGCAGAAAGCCATAGCCTTAGCCTTGGCCTTAAGCAACCAGTGCTGGGACCAGAAAGATGACTTGTCCTGAGAATCCCAGCATCCTTCTTCACATACCTTGGTGGTCTCTCCCAGAACTGACCCTAGATGATCATGAGACTGCAATGACCCATAGTTAGAAACACAAGAAATGTATGTGGAATGGCCTGGGAGACTGGCTTTAATGGTTCAATCATTAGATTAAGGGAAGTTGCCACATCTACCACACAAAATTGTCTAAGGTGTCCTATAAAATATACTTAATAGGGGCCAAAGAGATGACTCTATATAAATATGGCTGTTGCCAAGCCTGGTGACTTGGGTTCCATCCTTAGAGCTCACACGATAGGCGACAATGTGCCATAGCTTTTGCACTCACACACACATGCATGTGCACACACAAACAAATATAAAACACTTTAAAATGTAATAGTAGAGAGCAGTAAATATAAGCTTTATTTCTTTTGAAATTCAAAAAGATGAACCTTCCATTATTCAAAGCTACAAAAGAAAACTGATTTTTTTATGCTTTTCAGGTTATGGTATGAAAAAGAAAAAAACGAGAGTAGTAGGTCTAGCCAACGTGAAATATATATCTATTAGATGATCCATCGCGTTCCCTCCTGCAGCTGTATAACAAGGCTCATAAAAGGAGTCGGTGGCAGAAGAAAGGTCTTCCTTGCTATGACAAGTGTTCCAGCAGAAGATTGTCATCAAAGCATCTCGGCTATCCTAGTAGTGAAGTCAAAACCTATAAGAGCGGGAGCCTATGAGCAGCCAGCTTCTAATTTTATTCCGCCCGCTCGGACTACGCTAAGAGGAGAAAAATGACAAATAGCCGCCGAGATTTTCTTGACATCGTGCTTAACTGAAATTTCAAAATAAATCAGCCAGGCTCATTTTTTAAAGACTTACAACTAAATTATCATTGGGGTCGTTTTGTTTGGTTCCTGACTGGGTTTCTGAGGGACTAGTGGTGAGATGCGCCGAGATCAGAAAATGGGCCACAGTGCGCAAACATTGCAGTTTGGTTTGATTTAGTCTAACTCCTGTGTAATAACTTTCTTTGAAGTGTGGGTTGAGGAGCAGGTTAGAAGCCCGAGGCCACAAGCTCATCTTGTGCTTGTTACAACTCAGATGCCCTGCAGTCCCTGTACTATATATCAGAGGCTTGGCACTGGAGTCCCTGGGCTCATCAAGTGTGGAGCCCTCATTCCCTGCACAGCAGAGCTGTTGAGAGACTAACAACAACATGGCTGTGTTTGCTTGGGAAATCCGGCTCCTTAAAGGAAACAGGTGGGTCTTGGAGGAGCCTGTGAGCCAAAGGAAGCCATGGAAAAGTGGTTAAAAATAATAATCCACCTCGTAGACTGGCCGGTGGTTTCTCCGACCTTGAGAAAGGCAGGACCTGTTTTCTGAGTGCTATCAGGCCACTCTCCTTCCCAAGCACCAGAGCGGTGTCTTCCAGGTAGCTCCTCTGACATGAGGGGCTCTCAAGTGAAGAGGAAGCTGGTGCCCTGATCCTCTCTGGTCTCATATTTTCATTGGCAAAACGGAGGATTCTGCCAAGCCATCTCTCAGGCCTCATCCTTACTATCAAATTAGAACATTCTGACCCTGTGACGGCCTTGAACCCACCTCTGAATCAATGAGTATAAGGTCTACAGTGAAAACTCTGTGTGAAAAAGGCAATAGTCTGAAGAGAAGTCATCAAGGTGGGATATTTTTAGGGAAAAGATTCCTGGCCAAGGGCAGGGAGAAGGGTTGTTCTCCAACTCCTAACTCCACGAAGAGCTAAAACAAAGGCAGAGACAGAAATTATCTTAAGTCATAAAAGGCTGCTAGTTGAAGTCAGGGATACTGTTAGAGGGCAAGACTCTGGGCATTGAGTACTGACTGTGTGTCTGCCTCCCAGCAGGGCTCTGACTTATATCTCACATTGTCTTTTGGCCAGGGCTTAAAAAGTTGTAAAATCAACAGGGCCTATCACATGATTATATTCTTATATATGCACACAAATACACACACGCACACATGCATGAACACATGCCCGCGCACTTCATTTGGTGGCATATGATAAAAGAACTGCATTTTGGGGGTTGGAGGCTTCCTCATCTGAATACAGCATCAGCTGGTAAAAGGGAAATCATATGCTCAGTGTAAAATGGTATCATTAACAACATGAGAATGAAGTAGCAAACCTAAAATATATCTAAGTCAGCCATGACAGTCATGGCAGAGGCTGAAGGGCAAGAGACCATGACAGAAGCTGGAGCAGAGCACATGATCAAAGCACCTGAACTACGCTCATGAGTAGGACAATGGTCTTGTATGGTTTTAATAAAATGCTGATTGGCCAGTAACCAGGCAGGAAGTAGAGGCAAGGTGACCAGAACAAGAGTATTCTGGGAAGAGAAAAGGCTCAGTCTGAAGTTGTTATCCAGATACAAAGTAAGCAAGGTAAGAATGCCTCTCTGATAAAAGGTACCAAGCCACGTGGCTACCACAGACAAGAATTATGGGTTAATATAAGTTGTAAGAGTTAATAAGAAGCCTGAACTAATAGGCCAACCAGTTTATAATTAACGTAGAACTCTGTGTTTCTTTGGGACTGAACAACTGTGGGATTGGGAGGGACAGAAACCTGAGTCAACAAATGTCACTTACGTGGACAACTAAATCCACTTAAAACCTGAGAGTTTGGGAAGGAATTCTAGACACAAAAACAACAGAGTTAAACATGGCTTCTTGGTAGCAGCATTTTCTCAGGTGGGCTGTTTGCTAGAGATAAGCACATCTCATTTAAGAGAGGCTTCCTAACTCAGCTTTAGCTGAAAAAACCTTGCAGTTCTTTTAAGAGGCCCTACCACCAAACACTTAAATGGTGTTGATGAATAGCAGACAGCATGCTTCTTGGTGGTGGCAGGGACCTTGAAACTCCATAGAGTTCCGACAATAAACATGGCTCTGGCCAATACCTCCACCATGAAGCTAGGCTCTCAGAAAGCTAAGGAATGGGGTAGATCCAGCCATCAAAGCCATGACTTTAATTCTAGCCATATCGCTAAATTAAAGACTCATGTGATCAGAAAAAGAGAGATATACAGTAGAGATAGATTCAGATGAAAAAAACCTCTAAATGGTTTAGAGTGTGTTTAAAAATATATGTTGGCTTGGGAGAGAAAAGAAAAAGGATAAAGTTCTTAAAATAAAAAAGAAAGAGATAGAATAGTTGGGTGTGGTGGCACACACCTTTAATCCCAACACCTGAGAGGCAGAGGCAGGTGGATCTCTGTGAGTTCAAGGTATAGTGGCACACACCTTTAATCCTAGCACTTGGGAGGCAGAGGCAGGCAGATCTCTGNGGCTTGGGAGAGAAAAGAAAAAGGATAAAGTTCTTAAAATAAAAAAGAAAGAGATAGAATAGTTGGGTGTGGTGGCACACACCTTTAATCCCAACACCTGAGAGGCAGAGGCAGGTGGATCTCTGTGAGTTCAAGGTATAGTGGCACACACCTTTAATCCTAGCACTTGGGAGGCAGAGGCAGGCAGATCTCTGTGAGTTCCAGGACAGCCAAAGATATACAGAGAAACCCTGTTCTCAAAAAACAAAAAATTAAAAAGAAAAAAGAAATAGAGTTTAAAATAAAGCCACATAAAGATGGAAAATACACAGAGAGTCTGGATACTGAATGTTATTGTGTTGTCTTTAAATTGTTTGATGGCCGAGGAAGGAACAACAGCTGCTAAAAGACATTTGATAACAAATGCTGCTGGATTAATCCAACATTATATTTTTAAAAAATGCTTTGACTTCAAAATTTAAGTAAAAGTAACGTTACTTTGGAGAAGAGGTTTTGCTTTTGTTTCCACAAAAAATTAGAAGCTGTGGATTCATTCTGGATTAAGAAAAATTAGGTTTGATCAAGGAAAACACCCTGAAGAATCTCCAATAGGAGCAGATGGCCCAGATAATCCAACATTTCAGAGGACCTCTGCTGGAGTTTCCTCTGAGTTCAACATCCAGGACAGTCTCAAGACTGTTAGCTGAGATGGTCAAGCCTCACAGAATATTCCAGTCAGTATTTTACCATAATTCTATATTTTCTTTAGGTTCCCATAAGATTATCAGTGCCCCCAATCAGCAAGAAGTATCCTGGAAAACTACACCCACGTTCCCAAAAAATGGATTATGGATGTTTGTCTTTGTTTGGAGTATTGGTTACAAGTTGTTATGAATAATGGTCAGGAAGAAAGCTAAACAAAGGAGATTAGATTCAGAGTTTTTGTTTTGAAAAGAAAAAAAAGGGTGGGGAGTTCCATTGTCTTGTACCCTGTAAAGATTTGTCTGTTTTATTGGTTTAATAAAATGATGGTTGGCTAAGAGCCAGACAGGAAGTATAGGTGGGGTGACCAGAACAGGAGAATTCTGGGAAGAGAAAGGCTCAGTCTGCAGTCATCACCCAGACACAGAGGAAGCAAGATGAGNGTCAGGAAGAAAGCTAAACAAAGGAGATTAGATTCAGAGTTTTTGTTTTGAAAAGAAAAAAAAGGGTGGGGAGTTCCATTGTCTTGTACCCTGTAAAGATTTGTCTGTTTTATTGGTTTAATAAAATGATGGTTGGCTAAGAGCCAGACAGGAAGTATAGGTGGGGTGACCAGAACAGGAGAATTCTGGGAAGAGAAAGGCTCAGTCTGCAGTCATCACCCAGACACAGAGGAAGCAAGATGAGACTGCCTCACTGATAAAAGTTGCCAAGCCACATGGCTAACACAGACAAGAATTATGGGCTAATGTAAGTTATAAGAGTTAATAAGAAGCCTGAGCTAATAGGGCAACCAGTTCACAATTAATGTAGAGCTGTGTGTATTTCTTTGGGACTGAATGGCTGCAGGACTGGGCAGGACAGAAACTACTCCCAACACACAGTCATTTCAGAAAGCACAATTATTATAGAGCCATGCTCCTTCTTTTATAGCCCCCCAACTGACCGCATAAAGAGTGCCAGCTCTTGATGCATGGGAAACCTAGAGCCTCATGTTCTATGACTGCTCACATGTGTACCCACCTCACTAACACACACACACACACACACACACACACACCTTGTGCTTCTAGAATGCCAATTTATGAGAAATTTTCTGCACATGGTATACTGGGACAAATCTCTTCCTTCCGTCCCTCCTCTCTCTCTCTCTCTCTCTCTCTCTCTCTCTCTCTCTCTCTCTCTC
>LOJH01054138.1:0-12077 GCA_001685095.1 Ellobius talpinus
CCCTATGACTGCTGCTCACTAAAAGAGGTCGCCGGGTTAAAGACCGGAATGCCCAGCCCCTAGAAATGGCCACACTCCTCCCAACACTGACACCACCTGCTACAAAAGCCCCAAACAAAACAATACAGGATGCCCCGTGTGAGGATCGAACTCACGACCTTCAGATTATGAGACTGACGCGCTACCTACTGCGCTAACGAGGCTTCTTAGGAAAGCGCTCAGCCAGGACCTTTGCACAGGCGGCGTCGCAGCGAGCAAGCGCTGACAAAGGGGACCAAGGTTACTGTCGCCTAGCAACAACGCCTTGTCTAAACCGACTTGCCCAGGTTGCACCTCAGTTGCAAAGAGGTCTGGTGCTCAGTTAGGTGGGAATTTCAGGTGTCCCCAAGCTGTGCTCCAGCTCACGTTTTCCTTCACAGCACAAGGCACTTAGAAACCTCCGTCTCTGGAAAGGTCTATCCTCCGCAGCTCTCTCCACTTCATGACCCTAGAGACTATATCACCTTTTTTTAATTATTAAGATTAGTCATTTGCATGGTGCTCTCTAATCCCAATTTGGGATTGGAGGATCGAGGCAGGAGGATCAGAAGTTTAAGGTCATCCTTGATTACTCAGTGATTTTTGAGGCCAGCCTGGGCTACATGAGACCCTGTCTCATAAAAAGCCGATGTGAGGCTTTAGTTATTACTGACCTGTGTGCCCCCTTGTAGTCCACTCAATAAACTACCCCCCAACAAGCAAACAAATATTATCTAATTCATTGGTTGAATGATAATGTTAATAATAACATTAACCAAGGGCTCCACTTGGTGGCATGTAATCCCAGACCTTCGGAAGCTGAGGCAGGAGGATGGGAACTTTTAGGACATCCTGAGCTACACAGCAAGATTTCATGTCAAAAAATAAATAAATAGATAAACTTAAGTTACATAATAATATTAGCAGTGTGTAAGAGTGCAGCTGAGCACACACTGCTCTGGTTCTGGTGTATGAAGGCTCGTGGGAAAGTTAAGCTCCATGTTAGTGTGTGGCCGAGGCCCTGAACTGTCCACTCCAGGCTAAACCTCCTCAGATCCATCATTTCATGGGCTTTATGTCCACGAGCCTTCAGTGAGAAGATGGAGCAACAGTGAGCTGTGTGTCCTAATTCAGAATCCAGCCTCTGGTACCCAGGACTCACAACTCAATGCCTCAGGGATCTCCCTTCACCTAGCCAGGATTCCTTCCTCCTGCCAGCATGCTTCCTAGATGCTGCTCCTTTGCGCGGTAACACATAAACAAATGCCAGAGGGTTGCTGCTTTGCTCACTTAACTGGAAAGCATCCACTGACCTCACTGACCTCACCAGGTCACCATTTCCTCACATTCTAGCCCTAGCTAGCTTCTGTCTCATCTCCATCCTTGACCACCTCTGCATTGGCTGCCCTGGTGGGAGGGAGCAGGGGTGACCCCTGGAAAACACAGTTCCCAATCTGCCTGGACCCCACATCCTTCTCCCCAACCACACCTTCTAGGAAGTACCCTATGTTGTCCCTCAGGGGACAGGCTTTATTCCAGAGCAAAGGTCCTGTTTATTATAAACACCATTTGGATGTGGCAACCAGAGCGTGGGGAAATGCATATTTACCCTCTGAGTACAAGAAATGAAAACTAACAAGGTGTCATGCTGAGGAATGAGGAACACAAGGCTGAGCCAGAACCCGAGGGACTGGTGGTTGCATCAGAGTTTAGAATTAATGCTTGAAAGACCAAAAAGGAAAAAAAAAAGCCTCTACCATGTAAGCCCCTAGCTGGTGCAGGCTGTACCCTAGCAGCCGGTGCGCTTAACCACTGAACCATCCCGCTACTTCTGCTTTGTAATCAAACTTGCTTACCCTGCTCCTTTATGTGTTAAAACTAGACCCTGCCTTCAGATAGGAAGAATCCATGTCACCTTAGGGTTTTGCCTTTATAGGCCCTGGCCTGATATGGCTAGGTGCTGCTCTCAGGTGTAGACCTGACCCCAATCAGTCCAGGTGTCAGAAATAAAAAGCTTCCTCTTATTAAAATTTATTCATGGACAGGGAGGTGGTAGCACACGCCTTTAATTCCAGTACTTAGGAGGCAGAGGCAAGTGGATCTCTGAGTTCCAGGCCAGCCTGGTGTACAGAGTGAATTGATTAAATAAATTAAATCTAATAATTGAATAATAATAATAATTTTAAAAATTTATTCATGGTCAATGCTAATCTCTAAGTGAGCCCAGACCCATAACAGAAGTTGAGGCAGGCAACTCACTGGGCTGCAGGTGACGGCCTATCTCAAGAAAGACAGAAAACAAATCTATCAACCCACAATGTCAATAACAGGAGTTGGGCAGAAAGGGATTAATACAGCAAACCTTCCCTAGTGGAACTGAGCGCTTATTAAAACATGAAATAATTTGGCCAAGTTTTCCACTTGGAAAACATTAGACAGACAGACACAGATCTACACAGCATATGTTACTGTTAGTCAGAGGACAGCGATGTTTCTGCTCAGAGAAAGGATCTTTGGGGAAGCAGTATTTGTGGTTACAAGAAGTGTGTAGGCCCTGAATTCAATCCCCAACACCAAAATATCACCAAAAACAGGTGGCACACAACTTTAATCCCAGCACTCTGAGGGCAGAGGCAGAACTCTGTGAGTTCGAGGCCAACCTGATTGACAGAGCAATCAGTTCCAGCCAAAGATCTGTATCAAGACCCTGTCCAAAAAAACAAAACAAAAACTATGGAGGAAAACTTACAAAGAATATGTACATGTATAAGGAAATGAAGCTAGCTAGGAGAAAAGCACAAGAGGTAGAGTGTTTTGGAAAGAAGAGGCAGGTACTTGAGGTACTTGTTAAGTACTAATTTAGCAAGGACTCTGAGAGCGGTGCCAGGCAATGACATACACAAGGATAGGAAAGCAAAGACCTGCCAGGAAGCAGAGACCATGTAGCACAAAGGCGGGGAAGGAAGGCTCAAGCCAGAATGGAATCTGAGCAGCTGAAACAAGAGATGCAGCCAGGACCAAGGAGGATGATGCAATCCCGAAGGTGGTGTTTTGGGAAGCCAGCTCAGGCTTCCAGTGCAGCGTGGGATGCTGATGAACATGCAAGATTATGTTTCATGGTACACAAACACATTTTGTTTTGCTTGAGCGTTTGATACGCACAGGTGAAAATTAACTAGTACATAAAATGTATAGGTCTCTCTACTGCACATAATAACCAAGTTCTTTTACAAACCTTTAGATAAAAAGCGGCACATTGGAAAGAAAATGGTGGGACCCTGCAGTGCTATGAGAAATGGAAACTGGTGCAGATGCTACAGAAATCAGTACCAAGGTTCCCAAAAATCTAAAAATGGAACAGAATGCCACTCCTGGGCACAAACCTGAAGGACTCCAAAGTCCACATGCCAGAGATACTTACATAGTGTTCACCGCAGCTGGCTCTGTTTACAAGAGCCGTGTAACAGAAACCCGAAGAATGGGTGTGGAAAATGCGCATATACACAAGGGAATTCTATTTAGCTATAAAGATTAACGAAGTTACGATATCTGCAGGAAAATGGATGGAACTGGAGATGATTCTACTAAGTAACATAAGCCAAATCCAGAAAGACGAATAACACATTTTCTCTCCTAAGTGGACCCTAGGTTTAAATGCGTGTATGTGGTCAAGGGCACCATGAAGGGAGACTCCTAAAGGAAAGCAGAGGGAAGGGTAAGATCGGAGGGCAGAATACAGCGGTTGCAAGGTTGTGTACAGCTGCCCGCCACCAGACACAAGTACGCCTGGCCAGGTGGGGAAAAGAACTGGGTAGACTCCAGCACAGACTGTGGGGAAGAAGGCAAGAGACCCCAGCGGGTGAGCACAGGGTCTCTCCAGATTGGTGTGTCATCCTTAAGATGTTTTGCTGCCTTGCATTCCTAGTAAAAGCAGGAAAACTACACGGAGGAGTAACCAGGCTTGCAACAGTGATGTGGTCGTGAGAGAAAATAGGAAAACAGGGCAGCATGCTTTGTTTTTCAGCGTACTGTCTCTAAAAAGCTATTGAAAGCTGGTATTTCAGAAAGAGTATGTCAGTCACTTGGGAGATGGTGGCTAACGAATCAAGAGTTCACCCAGTGCTACATTGGAAGTCAAACCTAAACTACGCCAAACCAAGTTTGAAAAAAAAACAAGCAAATTACAGTGGTGGCACACACCTTTAATCCCTGCACCCCGGAGGCCGAGGCAGGCAGTTCTCTAAATTCAAGACTAGCCTGGACTACAAAGAAACCCTATCTCAAAATAAATAAATACATAAAGTGTCGACTTTGGGTAAACATGGTGGCTCACGCCTGTAATGTCAGCACCCAGAAGACCCAGAAGGCTGAGGCAGCCGGAGGAACGAGAGTTCCAGGCTAGCCCAGGCTCCAGTATGAGCCCCGAGAAGTAATAATAAAACGTAAACAGTGGGGGAAAGCATCTGTTCGTCCGTGCCAGGAGTCAGAAGCCAAGAGCAGGGTGGGGGAAAGTGCGGGAAAGGGCCCCACCAGGCACGACCAAGACCTTGCAAGCCTGAATGGCCCCAAGGCGAGAACGGACAGAGCGACGACACAAAACCGTCCCAGTGGCCCAAAGGTCTCCCCGAGGCCGCTGTCCCCGCCGCACGCGGGTCAACAGACCGTAGCCCTGCTCCCCGCGGCGTTCTTGAGCAATTCTTGTTTACTTGTTCTAAAGAGCAGGTGAGGCTGAGAGTGACTGCACAGCTGGCCAATAGCTTTCCAGACCACAAAGTTGATGGGCGGCTTCTTCCAATCAGAGAGCGATAGGGGCGGGGCGGGGCGTGTGCAGGCCCCTCGGCTCTGTACACGCCTGGGGCCCCTGCGCTCTCCACGTTGAGTGTGGCACCGCAGCTCTGTGCTCTGGGCGGAAGTGTCCTCCCGTCTTCTGGTGTCCTGGCTTCCGGCGTTCCGGAGTGCTCAGGTTTCAGCCTAGGCTCGTCGTTGGAAACGAGTGTCGGTTTCCAGTGAGGTGGAAGGTTTTCCAAAGTGCCACCGCCTGGGTTCCAGAATGAGCAGTTTGGTTGATACACCTGTTTTTACTTTGTATTTTTAGAAAAGGGCTCATTGTTGTATACCAGGGTGGCCTGGAACCCACAAAGATCTTCCGGCCTCGGCTTCCAGAGTGCAGGCATTAAATTTAAAAGCACCAGAAAATTCTCTGAGTAAACAATGAGTCTGTAGAAACGTTGTGTTCTTGCTTTTCCACTGTATATGGACTGACTCGGAGGGAAGAATTATATTGCTGAAAGTAAATAATACTGGCGGGAGTGGGTGGAGCGATGTCGCAGGGGTTTAGAGCATCCAGAGGACCTGGGTTCACAGCGGTCTGTAACTCCAGTCCAAAGGATCCAATGCCGGCCTCTGTGGCCACTGCACATACATGGTATACAGAAATACATTTGGATAAAAATGATACACATAGCTGGGCGGTGGTGGCACACGCCTTTAATCTCAGCGCTTGGGAGGCAGAGGCAGGCAGATCTCTGTGAGTTCAAGGCCAGCGTGGTCTACAAGANACAGGCTCCAAAGCCACAGAGAAACCCTGTCTCAAAAAAACAAACAAACAAAAAAGATACACATAAGTGGATATTCAAAATAAATCACACTCTATATATCATATAAGCCATGCGTCTTTTGTCTGAGTTTGACTGGGGCTGGAACCTAGGGTATTTTGGAAGCTGGGCTCACTTGCTGAGTGTGTGCCAGGCCTGACTCAGTTCCTTGCACTACTAAAGAAAACCAATCAGACTCAGGTAAACTGGCATTTCCTAGTGACTCATGTCTACTCAAGCACACGCCTGTTTACAAATTTCCATGAGTCTGATTCTTGTGTTTGTGTGTGAAGGAAAATGAGCCCGCTCTGAATAGAATCCATACTCAGTGAGTAAAAACTGCCATTCTCTTGGGGAAGGCGAGATCATGTTGGGATGTATGAGTCTAGGTTCACATTGCATTGAGAACTTGGGGTGGCATCAAAGCAGCTTCCAAAAGTGTAGACTTCAGCACTGCAAAGACAAAAGAACAACCCTGGCCATCCCTTCTGCAACCTTTGTTGATAAGTAAGAGGCTTGGGTTGCCCCAGGGAAGGCAAACATCTTTCCCTTCCTCCATTACCACAAGCCAGAAAAGACATTTCCTTTTCTTGTACTTTCTGCAGTTCAGCAACACAAAAAGCCCATTTGTTTTTCTTTCTTTTCTTCTCCTCCTGTGTGTGTGTGTGTGTGTGTGTGTGTGTGTGTGTGTGTGTGTGTGTGTTCCCAGACACGGTTTCTCTGTGTAGCCCTGGCTGGCCTCAAATTCAAGAGATCCACCCACTTCTGCCTCCCAAGTGCTGGGATTAAAGACAAGCATCACCATCGCAGGGTCCAAACAAATAAGTAAATAAATAAAAAGATAAACAACAAAAGAAAAATTATTTCTTACACATACACAGTAGCATTGGAGTCAGGAAAGCTTCAGCAGGGAAGGCTTACTGTCATAAACACCTAGAAAAACAAGTAGCTCCTCCACTGTCAGAGAGCAAAGCTACAACTTGAATATTTTTCTTGTATCTTAGGGCTCAAACTCAGGGTCCTGCAAAGACTGGGAACACTATATCACTTGGATACATTCCGTGGAACCTAGAAGGTTTTAATTTGTTTTATTTTTTGTTCTGAAGTCAAGGCAACAATTCATTGCACAAGTCAGGACTCCAGACTGTATTTTTCCCGAGCCAGGTGCAGGAGGTGGGTTTTACAGCTAGAGAAAGGCTGAAGAAAGCATCCATCAATCAATAGATATAAGTCGGGTGGTGGTCTAGATCTGCCTCAGCCTTCTGGGAGTTGGACTATGGGTGTGGGCCACCACACCCAGCTCTTCTTAGTTTTAATCTATGTTTGGCCCTAGATTTTAGCTTGGGTGAGTCCATTCTTTTCCTGTTTACTGGTTTGTTATCTTTTGAGATAGGGCTCAAATGGGTGGGGCTGGGTGATTTACAGTTTTTGTCCCAGCACTCAGGAGGCAGAAACAGGCGGATCTCTGAGTTCAGAAATAGTTCCAGGACAGCCAGGGGCAGTTACACAAAGAAACCCTGTCTTAAAAACAAACAAACAAACACAAAGATTTTTTTATTTCATATGGATCAATGTTTGCCTGTGTGTATGCATGTGTACCATGTGGGTCCTGATGCCTGAGGAGGCCAGAATAGGAGGTCAGATCCCCTAGAGCTGGAGTTACAGTTCAGCTACCGTATGGGTGCTGGGAACCAAACCCCGGTCCTCATCAAGAGCAGCCTGAGCTCCTAACCAGTGAGTCACCCACCAGTCCCATCCTACCTCACCCCTTTTTTGAGACAGGTTCTCACTGTGTAAGAACTTGCTACGTAGAACAGGCTGCCTCAGACTCACAGAGATCAGACTGCCTCTCTTCTGGGTGCTGGGATTAAAGGTCTCTGTACCGTGCCCAACTTGGCCTAGAACTCTCGATACTCCTGTTTCAGTCGACAGGGCGCTAGGATGACATGCCTCGTGCCACCAGGCCTGGCTTTCGTTTTGATTTTTAGTCTGACTTCTTGGGTCTCAGGGCAGCAGCTTCAGACGAAACAACAGCCCCCGAGCAAGCAACAGTGCAAACAAACAAGAAGGAATGGCCCTCCGTGATTTTCCTCAATAATATGCTTTGAGGTACAAGGCAATCCCTCTGACAAACAGCACGTGAAGAAAGATGTTTCCAAAGTTAAAGGAAGAAGTCTGGGGTGTAGGGACGGTGCAGTGCCAGGTAGTAGATCTTCAAGGCCACCAGGCTGGCACAGACATGGCATGATACACAGGTTGACAACACCGTTGGTTTGCACTCTATACCTGTCACCTGCTCCTACAAACAGAAGTGGGAAGGTGGCATTGCCTCTCACAGGGAGCTTGAGGCTCAGACCTGAGGCTATGACAGAGGCTGACAAGTTGAGGGCCATGGCCTGACAGACTGAAACCTGTGCTAGACCTAGGCAGCCATGGCTGAGGAGTGGGCAGGCCTCATGAGCAGGAGTAGAAGTGGGGACAGGCCTGTGATAAAAGGACAGGCCTGTGATAAAAGCCTCTCAGGGGTCAGCTGAGGTGAAAGTATCTGTCAGTGAAGGGACAGCTGAGATAAAGGTCTCCAGACAGAACTCGTCCTCCTGGACTTTCCGAGGCGGATCAGGGCTGGATCAGGCTTGCGCTGGTATTCCAGGACTCTGAGGGCTCACGTACCAGAGCTTGAGAGGAGAGGTAGTGGGAAGGAAAGGAGGGTTACTCATGACTACCCTGGGAAGTCTAGGGGAGCCATGTCCCCCAAAACTCCATGCTCAGGAACTCAGCGCTACACAAATGGGCTTTTATAGGAAGGGAAAATGGACATACAGAACACTAGGTGGGAGGCCATGAACTTTTTGAGGGAACACGTAATTTACCTTAACCTACCCCGACAGAAAAGTCTGGAGTTCCTGAGACCTTGCTTTTCTTCAAGATTAGTCTAGGAGTATATACTTGTGTTAGTGGCCTCACAGGGCATGCAGGGGAAGGCGCCACAAGATCAGATTCAACGAAAAGTCACCGGGTGTTCTGAGGTTCCTAAACATAAAGATTATTTAGCAAGACCTCAAGGAGGCTTTTTTTTTGAGAATTTAGGCATGTCAAATGACATCAGCCAAGGGATCAGACACTGGGACACCCGCCAGATCATGCGTGGGCAGAGGGGGACCGGTGTCTGCAGGTCTCCTCGGCACCAGGCCAGGCACTCCCCCCTCCCCTACCCTGCGGCCAGCGCACGCGCAGGACAGACTGTTCCTCGGCCGGCCGCCGGCACGCACGCGCACACCGCCCTGGATTCCGCCACTCCAGTCATGGCGGTTGTCGGGGCCGCCCTTGGTCCCGCCCCGGCTGA
This sequence comes from Ellobius talpinus, assembly GCA_001685095.1. Classification (NCBI taxonomy): domain Eukaryota; kingdom Metazoa; phylum Chordata; class Mammalia; order Rodentia; family Cricetidae; genus Ellobius; species Ellobius talpinus. The sequence goes on from LOJH01054138.1 coordinate 8,956, forward strand.
CGTGCCGCGAGTCACCTGACTCAGCTGCGGGCTGAGGAGACACAAGGGAAGTGGCCGTCGCGGGAGCTTGAGCCTCCGATCCTGAATCCCCGCGCCATGCCGTCCGAGAAGACCTTCAAGCAGCGCCGCAGCTTCGGTGCGTGCCGCGCGCGGGACCCTGGGGTGGGAGATCCGGGCGGTGTCGTGAGGGGCGGCGATCGGGGTCCCGGTGGTGTCGTAAGGGGCGGCGATCGGGGTCCCGGTGTTGTGAAGGGTGGCGATCGGGGTCCCGGTGGTGTCGTGAGGGGCGGCGATCGGGATCCCGGTGGTGTCATGAGGGGCCGGGATGCAGCACGGGCCGGTAGGGTCTCCCTCTCCATCCCCCAGCTTAGCGAGCCCTGCCGGCTCAGTCTCCTGGGTAGCCCGGGCCCGGCTTGTCCCCTTAGTCGTCGGTGGTCTCGGCGTCCCCGCCGGGACTGGGAACCCGACCCGGGTGGCAGAGGGGACTGTAGCCGCGGCGGTCTCGGCTGTGTCCTCAGTGGGGCCCCAGGTCCGGACGCCCCGCAAGCCCCGAGGCAGTACCCAGCCATCTCCGCTCCGCTCCAACAGTCGCCTGGGGACCTTTGGGTAGGAGAAATAGCCTTTGTCTCATAACGGAAACTTGACAGCTATCTTATTTGCTTGTAGTGATCTTTATTCTGAAACAGTCGTCAAGAAAGATGAGGAGGGGGGGATGGGAAAAGTGAGACGTGCGTATTAGCCAGGACCCGGATCCCCTGTGTGGCTGAGGGGTAAACTCTCCAGAGCTCCGTCTTTATCTTAGAACGTGTTTTAGGTGTTTCCCCCGAGTTCGCCTCCATTTCCCCTACCCCAAGCCGTTCTGAAGAAAGAGAGGGGTCTGATGGCTGCTGCTTTCCTTGCTTTTGACTTTAGTGGTCCTGACTGTGGGCACAGAGTTTAGAGATTTGCCATACAGACGTTGTTTGGAGCGGCCCCTTTGTGGAGGCTAAGATTACTCTTGCATCTCCATTTTAAGGTATTTGGATTGGTGGAGCTCTGGAGTCTCCTCTGTCTGCCTTGAGGGGATGCTAACTGGGTGGATTTAGGACTCACCCCAAACAGACCCTTTGTAGCTAAAGAACTTGGGTGGGGCTTAGGCCAGTGAAACTCAGGATCCGCCTAGTGGCAGAATCCCATTAGCTTTCTATCATAAATTTTTGCACTTCCAGTAAGTAGCCATCATCCCCAGTGCTGGAAGGAACCTAAGACATTCTGGAGGCTGGAAAGACAGGAGGACCAACTTCAATTTTACTTTTCTATTTATTTATTTATTTATTTATTTGGTTTTTCGAGACAGGATTTCTCTGTCTTTGGAGACTGTCCTGGAACTCACTCTGTAGACCAGGCTGGCCTTGAACTCAGAGAAAGTCATGCTACACAGAGAAACCCTGTCTGGGAAAAACAAGTGAAAACTGATGGAGTGGTTTCAGGGTGCACTCTTCTCAAAAGTGATTACGGCGATCCCCCCACAGGGGGTGATCCATTTATTTAATAACAAACCTGTTTCCCACACTGCTCGTTTTCCTCAGGATGGTCCTAAGCACCAGAAAACTGGACACAGGAATGATAAATACGCCCTTACAGTTAAAGGACCTGTCTCCTCCAGTACACACTGATGGCCTCTGAGCAGCTGTCTGCTTACAGAGGCCCCCAGCATGCCCTTAGTTCCCCACACTTCCAGGTTTGCCCCAGTTCATTTTCCCTGCAGCCAGCCAAAGGCTGAGCACGTCCTATGGGCCATCAGTCTTGTCCCTTGTTTACCTTTAAAAACAAGTAGGTGGGCATGGTGGCGCACGCCTTTAGTCCCAGCACTCAGGAGACAGAGGCAGGCAGATCTCTGTGAGCTCCAAGCCAGCTTGGTCTAGAGAGTGAGTTCTGGGATAGCCAAGGCTACACAGAGAAACCCTGTCTCAAAAAAAAAACTATTCCTGTCTTTCCCTTTGGGGCCTTATTTTGGGACAAATCAGAATGACATTGTGGTTTCTGATGGTGTAGCCCTTTGACCTTTTCCTTCTCCGCTTACCGATGATAGCTATTTCTCCTTGAAGAACTCTGACTCTGCTTGAATGTTCCCATCTTTTTAAAAAAAAATTTATGTGTTTCATGAGTGCTCTACTTGCATGTCTGCCTGCACGACAGCAGAGGGCATTGGATCCCATTATAGATGTTGTGAGCCACCATGTGGTTGCTGGGAATTGAACTTGGGATCTCTGGAAGAGCAGCCAGTGCTTTTAAATGCTAAGCCATCTCTCCAGTCCCCGAATGTTCCCATCTTAACACGTGCTAATTTAGGGTTCTTTGTTGGTAGTGGTTAGCTGGTTATTTTAAACATAGACTGGGCTGGCCTTGAATTTACAGAGATCTTCCTGTCTCTTCCTCCCAGTGCTGGGATTAAAGGTGTGAAACACCGTGCCTGGTTTTTGTAAAAGAAAGCGCTTGCCCAACTGGGGTTTGGACCCTGTGAGTTAAGCTTTTATTTTATGTGTATGATTCTTTTGCCTACATGTATGTCTGTGTACCATGTGCATTGCTGGTGTCTGTGGAGGCCAGAAAAGGGAGTCAGAGGTGGTTGTAAGCCACATGGGGGTGCTGGGAACTGAATCTGGGTCCTCTTTGAGAGGAACCAGTGTTCCTAGTAAGCCATTTCTGCAGCCTCAGAGTGTGGAATGTATGCTGAGTTCATCGCAGTGACTTACCCTACACCCGGAGCATTCAGCAGCTATACAATGGAGAGCTCTTCTGGAAAGAGGCAGGAAGCTGGGTGTAGATGGTACCACCCCATCTGTGGGGTGGCAGGGAAATATGTGCAGAGAGCTAAGGCAGCTCTTCAGAGTAGAGAAGGGCACAGAGGTAAGCGAAGAGGTGCTGGTCACTTGGCTCTGCAGAGCCCGACATGTGCCAGGCATTAATCTGTCATTAAGCACATCCCCAACCTCTTGAGTTTACTATGAGTAGCAGCTGAATTTGCCTGAATCTTCCTGCAAGAGGAACGAACCACCGGTAGAAATACCAGTTGGGGGGGCTGGAGGGATGGCTCAGCGGTTAAGAGCATTGCCTGCTCTTCCGAAGGTCCTGAGTTCAAT
>LOJH01054140.1:0-12077 GCA_001685095.1 Ellobius talpinus
GATATAATGGGCCAGGCAGTGCTTAAATGAATACAATTTATGTGTTGTTATTTGAGGGTATTTGTTATTTCGGGGTACAAGCTAGCTGTGCGGGAGCCGGGTGGGACGAAAAGCAGGCCTGCTCCTGTAACTCACTTAGGCTAGCCATAAACTCATAGAAATCTGCCTTCTCTGCTTCCCAAGTGCTGTGATCAAAGTCATGAGCCACCACTTCCCAGCTGAATTCTTATTTCTTAATATATTTCTGTGAAGTGGGGACTTCCTTTCGAATGTATTTTTCTTTTTATTTTATCACCCTATTTTTATTTATTTTTTTCTAATACAATGCATCCTGACCAATGTTTCCCCTCCCTCCCCTCCTACCAGCCATACCCTCCTCCCCTACATCCCTATCCACTTTTGCTCCATTTCCCCTTAGCAAACATCAGGTCTCCCAAGGATATCAATGGAGTATAATGTAAGAATATACAGTAAGACTAGGCACAAACCCTCATTCCAAGGATGGGGAAGATAACACAGGAGGAGGAAAAGGGTCTTAAGAAGAGGTGAATGAGACACTGCACCCCCAACTCACACTGTCAGGAGTCCCCCCTCAGAAAACACCAACTAACAACCATAACATATATGCAGAAGGCCTAATGTGGACTCAAGCAGGCATGGTGATTCCCACTTCAATTTCTGTGAGCCCCTTTTAGCCCTGCTTAGTTGATTTTGTGGGCCATATGGCAATATTGTCATTGAATGCTCAGGTTCCCACAATTCTTCTTCCTCTTCCATCAGATTCTTGAGCTCCAAAGTAATTCACATTATTTTCAATTGATTCTTGATTCTTCCATTTATACCCATGGCTATACTTATCTAAGGACAGCTGAAATAATGCATTGACTTATAATAATGCATTGACTTATAAAACCTTTTGCCAGGCTTCTGATGGTTCAGGACATGAGTCAGGGCAATGTAGTCTCCTGTTAATACTAAGCCTGACTCTTCATCTTCTTTTTTTTGTTTAATGTTTCAGTGTTACCTACATGCAGGCTTTGATACATGTCAATCTTTTTAAGTATGTACAGGCCCTCAGTGCTCTTGGTTATTCTGAGAACTAGATGTATGTTTAACACCTTGAATGCTTGGCCAATATATCAGGAGACCTGAGAATTCTCTGAATTACGCATTGACAATGGACTTCTGGGGCATTTTTTTAAAGAAGTTTCTATCTTTAATCCTGTTAATGTCATAGTGTCATGATGCAACAATTCATTGTTTTCCTGATAGGTTCAGTTCAAGGCCTCTCTGCCAGATCTAATGGGAGGAAATAGATTTTTCCTTTTTGGTTGTCAGTCTGAAATTGAATTTGAGATGCTTTTACTTCTTATATATGTTTTATTGAGGGTAGGTAGATATAGCTTAGGAAAAGGTGAGATAAAAAAAGATAAGGAGTGAGACAATTTTGTGTTTCTGTGCATATGTGTGTGTTTGATGTGCTTATGTGTTGCAGGCACCCACGTCCACACCACATGAGTGTAGGTAATAAGACAACCTTGGGTGTCAGACATCACCTTTCACAGGGATGTTTTTGTTTACCACTATAAGCTGAAATAATAAATTTAAGTTAAAAAGGGAAGAAAAATCTGATGAGGTTTAACTTACTTGTGGTAACTTAGTTTAAAATTGGTAATATATAAAATTTTTAGCTAAATTTAGTTTCTTATTCCATGAATATTGTATCTTCTTTAATTTACTAAACATTCTTTAATTTTCCAGCAATGCTTCCCAATTTTTTGCACACTCCTTAATTTATTGTTTATCTTATATATAAATATATATTGTTATATATTTGAGTTTTAGGGTATGGCTGCCAACATTTTTTTCTGATTTTTCTTTTCCCAATTACTGTGTATATAGTCCTTTTTTTGATTTTATATTCTACAAACTTTTTGAATCATCTTATTGATGCTAGTGGTTTTTATGTAAATTTCTTCTGCTTTTAATAGCATAAAGCTTCTAAAATATCCTTATAAAATTCTATACATATGTTATGCTCCATGAAAATCTTCCTGAAAAAAATGCCAAATAAAGGCTCAAATTTTTTTGGAGGAATATTTCTTTCTTTCTTTATTTATTTATTTATTAAAACTTTCCACCTCCTCCCCTCCTCCCATTTCCTTCCAAAAAATGCTATAAAATTTTAAGGGAAATATAAACCTTTATCAAATTCAAATTCCCTAAGCAGCTTGTTCCACATACTTATAGATATAGACCACATTCCTAAATTCATTTTAAATTTTTCCTAAAGAAAGCCCCAGTATTGAAGTAAAATGTTATATTCAGACATTAGTTTGGTTATTAATAAAAAATGGCAAATATTTAAGAGTTAGCATTTCATTTAGAGAAAACATTAATCAAATAATAAATCATAGGAAACAGAAGAAACACATAATTTTAGCTATATTACCACTTTTTTTTAGTTTGGTCATGTGCCACAGAGTTTTCACAAAAGATAATTTACCCAGAAGTTCTTATGGTTTGACTTCTAATAGGTTCTGACATAGACAAACCCAGCGAATAAAGCTCAGTAATGGATAATTGAATGTCCCAGACAACACTTTGCATTCTAAAGAACATGATTTGCCCTTAATGATTTTGAAAATAAAATATAGTGTTGTACTGAAATATTATGTCTCACATAACTAGTTGGTTTGCCAAAGAAACAGTAACTTAACATACCATCCAGGAAAAACACCTGCTGTCTTAGTCTAGGGCCACTGATGCCAGATTGTTTTATTACCCTGTAGATTATCAAACTGAGTTTACAAATGAGGGCATTAGATGCTGTCGCTTCTGGAAACTGAACGCTGTTTTCACTACAGTTCTGTGTGACCAGAATAGATCCTGCAGCTATTTTTTGTGTTTTTTTGTTTGTTTGCTTTATATCCCAAGCAACTTCGTATTCTAAATCTGGGTCACATTTATTCAATTTTATACAGTCATTTCCCTGTTGTGAAGCTATCCTACTTTGCAAGGAGACAAATCCCAAACCAAACAAAAACAAACAAGAAAAAGAAAAACTATTGGGGCTCCTTACCTTCTGTAGTAGAAGGCCTGTACCCAGTATTATTTGGGTGATTCTCAAAAATAAGGAATTATTGAAAACACTAAACACACAAAATAATGTTATAATACTTTACAGTTTACTTATTAGAGTAACACATCATAACTTTAATTTCTCTCTGCTTCTGTTAGACCAGGATATTATTTTTTGCAACTGTCCCTTCTAGCTGAAAATGATCAGTTTCATTTATTATGGAGAAGAGAGGCAATAAAGATTCGTCAAAAGTTAAAAGTGTTTATTACTCTTGAAGAGAATCTGAGTTCAATTTTCAATAATCATATCAGGCCACCTGTAACGTCAGATCCAGGAAAACTGTCCTTCATGTAGAAAATAAAATATTTGAAATGAGAGCTAGAAAAGAGATTCTCAGCTCAGCAATACTAATATTTGTGAGGGACTCTCTTTTTACTCTAGGGTGTTTGGCAGTACCCATGCAGCCCTCCACTAGATGTCAGTAATACCTCTCCTATAGTTGTGACAATCAAAGACATCTATAGATATTGCCGAGGATCTCTGGACTCAAAATCATCATGGAAGGAAATCACATCACTAGATGAAAAAGGATAAGGACTTCCTGCATTCAGCTCAATAGTCACATTCTTTAGTGAAAATGTTTGCCTATTTTATTTTTGCCACATACCTGTGTTTGATATTGTATAAAAAATGAAATTTTAACTACAATTAATCTTTTCTATTATAATCAAGTGTATTTTTTATTCTCATGAAAAGTGTTTTATGTGGCATAACAATTCAAATGTCCAAATATTTCATTACCAGCTACAAAACAACTAATGTGTAAGAAACATTATGGTATAAATGATAAATTCTAATTTGCTATAAATGTAGTAAAATGGCACCACTTTCTGTTAGGAACACCTGATAATGTATGTACTTTTACTACTGGAAAACATTGCAGAAAGTCTGTCCACAAGTGTGACTTCCTACAAGTCTTACAAAAAAATATTTTGAGATTAATCACATATTTCTATGCCAATGTGATGCATTTTCAAGGTATAAATATGATTTTCCTACACAAATAACTTGTGTAAGAGATTTTTTTAAACTATGTATGAGATTGGACCATTAAAAACAGAGGCTTTGTATGGATAGTGCAAATTATAGTAAAAGTTTAGAGGTTATGTCAGCACAAACACGTTAGAGCACTATAAGAAAATTTGAGTAAATGCTGTATTCATAGTTTAATAATTCCCTGATTTTTAAGAAATAACTTGCCAGGTGGTATGATGGATAATCTTGCTTGTCAGCCTAGCAACCATGCATATAAGGAAATTAAGTTAAAGAATTTCCTCCATTAGATTGACTTCTGTCCATGTCTGTGAGTCATTTCCTAAACTGCTAATTTATATATGAGTTCACAGCTCATTGTGAGTAGTGTCATTCCTAAAAAGGAGGGCTGGGCTATAAAGGAAATTTAGCTGAGCAAGTCAGAGAGAACAAGTTAATAAGCAGCATTCCTCCACGTGTTTATGCTTCTAGCTCTTTATTAAGTTCCTGCCTTGCTTTAACTCTATGATGGACTATAATCTACATGATTAAATAAACTCTCTCCTTCTCAAGTTGCTTTTGTCATAACATTTATTACAACAATAGAAAACAAACTAGAACTTTAAATAAAGTTTTTTCACCAAGTGGCTACCCCTTTAGCTCAGGGGACCAAAGCTCTTGTTGAGATGAATGCCAAAAGCAACTACGGATTTAATTTTTTATTTTATCATTGGAGACACCAGAGTCAAGGAGTTAAATGAAAGTGATGTTTAGGTCTTTCCAGAATGCATTTCTTATTGACGGTAAAGCCTTGAGTCAGGCAATATCCACATTATGGGTAGTCAAAACCATTGTCCACTAGTATTCCAAAATTAGGATTTTTCATTGCAAGTAAAGTTGGCTTACTTAGCTCCCACTATAAACAGGGATGAAGGAATAGAGATTCAGATATTGAGAGACCTGCCTAAAAGGACCAAGTCAGAAACAGTAGATTTATCGTTATCTATCTATCATTGTCAAAAATCCTGAACATCTGTAAAGTTTCTCCAGTGAGCCTTGAAGTATTTTGTAATCCCTTGCTGCCTCTAGTATTTGTTTAACAACCAAATGCTGATGCCAGTTTAAGTGGTCCACTTTGTTTTTCTCTTTTTTTCAGACACCTCTCTCCCCCCTCAGCTGTGGTTTGTTCTTAAAATAACCCACTGAGTTTAATTCATGTTGCTTGCATGTACGTGGGAGTGAGGTTATTTACTGGAGTATTGGCAAGCTATCTGTGGTCACACTTTTGAAGAGGAGTGCATATCTTTATTAAAGTTATGGCTGGCCAGAAAGTGAAGAATTGTTCCCTGATGAAAAATAAAAAATATAATCTAGGCCATGCATTAAAGTTGGAGGAGTTTCACATGATTCCCTCATCAAAACTTTCTACTTAATTCACTCAATTCTCTGATACTAGACAGACTTTAGTAAGTTGTAGGAGTCATTGAATAAGAAACCCTAAGAACAGAGCTGATTATACTGCATTCTACTTCAGTTGTGAAATCCTATTTTGTTTCTGGCACATGGTTAACAAACATAACAAAGCAATCATAATTTTGTTAAAATTATGCAGCCTAAAAATCTTCCAAAAACGTTTCACCACCAGTCCTAAATAGTGGAGATTAAGTTTATAGTTTGTTAATCAGTTTCCATCACCACAAAAAAATCTGCAATAACTGAATGAAGAATCAGAAAGATTAATTTTGGTGAACAGATTGCAGGTTTTAGTACATTTTTGCTTAGGTTCACTGTTTAACACAGTTTGGAGGCAGCACACCACACCTGAGAATGGATGATGATTGCTGATGCAGTGATGCCTGAGAGTCAAAGGCAGAGACAGTGAGAAATGGCTAATGCCTTGATATTCCTTTTTAGATCAGGCAGTAAATAACCCAACTTCCTCTACTCGATCTACTTTCAAAAGTATATTTCACATTTCTATAGTCCTATGGGCTGGTGAGCATCCTCTAAATACATTAGCATTTAGGAGACATTTAACATCCAAACCATAACAACAAAATATCCAATCTACTTTATTAAGGTGGGAGGTTTCTATAGGCCCATACCCTTAATTTCCAGATTTTGGATACATATGGAGTTTGATCAAATGGGTCTCAAAGTCTATTCACCTCTATGTTCTCTGATGTCATCAAAACACAAGTATAAATTCAGAAAGTCAAGTTTCTTTTGAACTGAGTAGTTACATAGAAATAGAAGAAAAAGTGAGATAACACTCTTTTTTGCAAGTAAATTCTGTCATTCTGGTAATCAGAGCATTTTAAGTTATAGGAAGAAAATCATCTATGTGAGAAGATACAAAGCAGCTTCTTTACATGTTTATTGATGTATTACTGTAAATTTCACATATGGAACTGTTGCCTTAATATTCTCTCTAGCTAATCAGATTTTTATAATCCTTCAAAACATTTTGGAATGATCATCCATTGTATTAGGCAGATTGAAAATTTAAGTGAAGTATCCTGGCAACCAGCAACTCCAAGTCTGTCAAACATTCTTTTAGTGGTTGCAGTATTGCTTTAGATAACTTATTTTAATATAAAGAGGAAGATCAATAATCCATGATGGATTATGTTTCTGATCATATTCTTCTGACAGTATGCTCAGAATCTAGTAAAAATAATCCTTGGAAGTTTAGAGGTTTTACTACTACAATGAGCTTTACTTAATTCATCATCACTTTATCACGAGCTTTCAACCAAATCAGTGAACTACCTTGGCATTCAATACATCAAAGACCATAGCTCAAGAAGTTTAGATAAGAAATGGCAGTGTCTCCTTCCTGGAAAATGCCAATTTTAAGGTCATTATTTGTAAATAAATATGGGAAAATTAGTTTCAGTAAAAATTGAAAATCATTTGCTAAATTACAGGTGAGAAAGAGATGCTTGAGGAATCACCTGTTTCTTACAAAAATCAACCAATAAAGCCTCATTCCACTGCAAAGAGAACTGGAGTTTTCAACCACTAATGTATTTCAAGTTTTCAATTAATCTCCCCTAATTGTTTCAACTTCCTAAATAAACTGTAAAAAAATTTTGGAATCTCAACCTTAGAGACCCAAGAATTAAGATTTTTGACACACGAATGTAAAATGAATGATGTTTCACATTTGCATGGACTGAGAATTTAAGACAAACATGACATTCTCATTATATATAAGAGATATCCCATTCGTGAATGCCTTTAGAAGCAACAATCTGATATTTCAAACTTATAATGTACATCACCTTAAATTAATTCTTCAGTATGGTAGTTAGTAATTGGTTTTCTCTTGTTGGTTATTGATGGAAAACCAAGAACAAGAGACTCCAATCATAATTTTAAGAACTATTGTCTCATTTTGTTCTGCAGTATTCCAGAGAAATGTTCCTTATTACTCAGTAGGGGTTTATTTTTCTTAGTGCCCATCATGCTAGATAACTAATGGAAATTTTCCTTTTCTCCTTAACAATCTGATATGTTGTCTTTGATTTCTAATGTCATCAATTTTCGTATCAAAACAACCATGACTTGATCTGGCTTAATTGAACTGAAAATAAAGTTGTCTAAAGAAACTTGACATTAAAAGAACAAATAATCCAATAAAAAATAGGTACAGACCTAAACAGACAACTCAACAGAGGAGTCTAAAATGGATGAAAGACACTTAAGGAAATGCTCAGCATCCTTAGCCATCAGAGAAATGCAAATCAAAACAACTCTGAGATTCCAACTTATACCTGTCAGAATGGCCAAGATTTAAAACACTGATGACAGCTTATGCTGGAAAGGATGTGTAGATAGGCGAAAACTCTTCTATTGCTGGTGGGAATGCTAAATGATACAGCCACTTTGGAAATCAGTATGGTGATTTCTCAGAAAATTAGAAAACTACTTACCTGAAGACCCATCAATACAACTTTTGGGTATATACCTTAAGGATGCTCAATCATAGCACAAGGACATGTGCTCAGTTATGTTAATAGCAGCATTATTTGTCACAGCCAGAACCTAGAAACAACTTTGATGCCCCTCAACTGGAGAATGGATAAATAAAATGTAGTACATTTATACAAAGGAGCACTACTCTGTGGTAAAAAAGTAATGGCAACTTGAAATTTGCAGACAGAGGGATGGATCTGGAAAAAAACATATTGAGTGAGGTAACCCTGACCCAGAAATACAAATATAATAAGTACTCACACATAAGTGTTTTTTAGTCATAAAGCAAAACTAGCCTACAGTTCACAAACCCAGAGAACCTGGACAACAAGGAGAACCCTAAGAGAGTCATACACGGTTCTACATAGAAATAAGAAAAAGGCAAGTAAATTGGAGTGGGTGTCTTGGGAGAGGGAAGGGAAGAAGGGAGTAAGGGAGGGGAGGGGAGAAAAAATGTATAGCTAAATAAAAACAATAAAGAATGGAACACTGGTAAGAAAACTTGGTGGCAGCTACCAGCACCCTGAGCTGGCTGCGATAAACATGGAGGCTCCAAAGGGTAATGTGGCAGAGAAAAAGGAATTTGCAGGGCATGCAATACGTTAATAACAACCAAGAAAAATGGTCTTATGGGAAGATGCTTTTAAAGTGTGTAATTGTGCAATTGGAAGAAGTGACAAAACAGAACTGCACGTGGAAAAATGATAAATCTATGTCTTTCACTGTCCCATATCATCCAGTAGGCTATAAGCACAAAAGTCATTCCTTTATAGAGCTCCTACAGAAACAGGTTATTGCTAATTAGGGCTGGCCCAAGGCCCATTCATTTGCTCCAGGCTTGGAGCATCCAGGGCAGCAGCTTGTGCTGATTGCACAGTGCTGCCTGCAGGTTACAAGCACAGAGGACCTGCTGAGATTTTGGGTCATATGCAGTGGACTGGAGCTTCCATGGAGACATGTCATAACTTCATAGGGTTGGTCCTAGGCCTGCCAGCCAGCACCCAACATGGAGACTCTGCAGCTGAAGCCCATGCTGCTTGCCCTGATAGGGGACAGAGCTGCCCTCATGCTACAATACAGAGGCCAAGTCTGGGGAGACTTGAAGTGGAGATGTGCAGAAGCCAGGGGCTCTCACAGAATCTGACCCAAGATGCCCTGATTAGATGCATGAGCACCATGATTCTGGGTAAAAACAGGATATCCAAGATGAGTATTTCAGCAATAGTACAGTATTTATTGTGCTTGAGGAAGCAAAAACCTTGAACCCATACAAATATTTTCATACAAAGCTATCTACCCAAAAAGGAGAAAAAACAACCAACAAACCAAACAAACAAAAATCAAAACAAAATGGAGACTCAACATGGCATTGGCAGCCTCGATGAGCTTCTCATGATGGTGACTGGGATCCTGTAGCCTCAACCTCCTTCTCTCCCTAGACTGAAGACTCTGGTGCCTCTCCTATAGCCTGTCCTGGTGAAGCAGGGCAGAGCGAGGACCACCAGGAAAAGGGAACAGAGCAGAGCTAGGCAGGGAGGACTGGACAGAATGTGGGAAGAAAGAAGGGCAGAGTCAGGGAGAAGCCATGTAGCCACCTCTAGAGACAGATGCGCTGAACCTTTGTTGGTAGGCCACAACCTCGTGTGATGCACAGATTAATGGAGATAAGTTAAATTAAGATGTAAGATTTAGCTGATAAGTTAGAACTAATAGGCCAAGCAGTGATTTAATTAATACAATTTTATGTGATTATTTTGGAGCTGAGCAGCCAGGAACCAACAAGTGGCACCTCCTTCTACATCTCATTAGTTTGGTTTGAGGACTCTGGTTTCTGTTACACTATTGCTCCTAGACCCTCACCGGAAATCCTCTTGGTTATCCTGCTGTTGCTCTGTGTTATGGAGATAATGCAGATTCGGGTCTGCAGGACTGGTCCCTTCATGTGCTCCAACAGATCACAGTTGGAGTAGATTTTGGGGTGGGCCAACACATAAACATGCTTCAGTGCCTGGATATTTGCAGAGTTGGTCAGTTCACCAGTTCTCTTTTGTCTTCACACCAGACTGAGCTCTCCTGCACTGCCTTGGCTAGTTGAGCCCTTGCAACAATGAGCAAAGGACAGGGTCAGTTCTCCTGCATTCATGTCCTCAGGGTCTGTTGTACCATACCTACACCTTCAGTGCCTACTCTATTGTGTTGCTCAGGTGTGGGACAGGGGCCACTCTCTCTAGTGCTGCAGCTGATGAGAGGCAGGGACAACTCTCTCAATCTTAGGACTTCAGGGACAGTTTTCTCACCTACTTTAGGCGTGGCCCTTTTCCATGTCAGATGAGTAATGAGGACAGTTCTCCCATGCTCTCAACGTAGGGGCTGGCTCACCCACACCTCCACTAATGGGGCTGGCTCTACTGTGCTTCCCACAGGATTTGGAGGAAATGCTCTCCCTAGTGTTGCAGCTGGTGGTGGGCAAGAAGAAAACTGTTCTCTTAAGGTTTCAAGACCAGCTATCCCATCTACCTCTGGCATTCGTGGGGTAGTAATACTTAAATTTTATAGTTAAGGAATTTTTGAGTAACTTTTCCTCTAGATAATACATGATTAAATTTTAAAAGTTAGACTTCTGAAAGATGGCAATTTGTTCTCTTTAGAATTGTAGAGAATTCTGTTGCTCTGTGGAAAATGTCTTTTGATCAACAACAGGTCAATTTATCTATGTTTTTTTGTCCTCTGTTACCTGGATCTTTGAGGTCATAGACATGAACTGATTGCCAAACAAGTCAATGCTGTAAATCTTTGACTTTGTTTTTTGAAAGAGTTGCTCATAATTTATTTATTTGTGTGTGTGCACGCGTGTGTCTGTGTGCACGCATGCATGTGTGTATGCATGTGGTGGTGAAAGTTGTTTCTCTCCTCCTGCCAGGTCCTGGAGATAAAATGCAAGTTATCAGGCTTTAATGCAAACCCCTTTACCCACTGATACAGCTCACCAGTCCTGACTTGAGTTTTTTAGGAGTTTTTACTGCCCGGTTGTTTTGTTTAGTTTTTTAGTCAGAACTGGGGACTAAACCTAGAACCCTGTGCATGCTAGGCAAATATTCAGCCACTGAGTTGTACCACCAACCCCCTTACAAATGTTTTATACAATAGCTTATTTATATTTTTAACTTTATTTGCTTTAAAGAGTCTTATTTTTCCAGATAAAATCTGTAGCCTACACAGGCCTTTCCTAAAATATGCACAGATACATTATTAGGAAATGAAATACAAAATGGCAGATAGCATTGAGAATGTTGTGTGTTCATCCTTGTGCATGTACCTGCATTGAGAATGCCTATATGTTGTGTGTGCATCCTTGTATGTACCTGCTAGTGCACAATGTCCAAGGTATGGGTGCTAGAAAGTGAAAAAGACTTTGACAGCAATATAGTAAAAGATGGGTATATTAATTAGGGAGGGTAACAGCTAGAGAAATTGAGAAAATAGGCAATAAAAGAAATGTGGGACACCCTTCGGTATGCTGTGAATATGTTTGCTTACCATTGGTTAATAACAAAGCTGCTATGGCCTATGGTAGAGTAGAACATAGGCAGGAAATCCAAACAAATGCAGGGAGAAAGAAAGCAGAGTCAGGGAGACACCAATAGCTCCTAGAAAAACAAGATATGAGGAAATAAGCCATGATCTTTGTGGTGAAATACAGAATACTAGAAAGAGGATAGTTAAGTTGTAATAGCTAGTTAACAATAATCCTGAGACACTTGCCAAACATTTATCATTAATATTAAGCCCTCAGAGTGGTTGTTTGGGAACTGGTGGGTGGGAGAGAAACTCCAGTTACATTTCTCTAAAAAAGAGATACACATGGCCGATAAGCATGTAAAAAGATGTTCATGTCATTATTCTGTGAGGAAATTCAAACCACAACCACATACAGAAGCCACCTCACGCCTGCTAGGATGGCTACATAAACAGGCATCACAGA
>LOJH01054143.1:0-12076 GCA_001685095.1 Ellobius talpinus
GAGCACGCTGGTAGTACTAATATTCACAGTCAGCATAAATTTGTTTTTTACTATTATTTGGGAGTAAGTAACTGGGGGATGACTGCTCTGCCTTCCGTTGCTGTGATAAAACACCATGACCATGACAACTTATAAAAGGAAGGGCTTATCTGGGCTGTGGATTCAGAGGGATAAGAGTCCATTGCCATATTGGTGGGGAGGTACAGCAGCAGGCAGGCACAGAAACTGGAACATCAGTCTGAGAGCTCACATCTTTAACCAAATGCATAAGGCCAGAGAACAAACTGGAAATGGCAGAAGACTTTTGAAACCTCAAAGCCTACCCCCATTAACTTACTTCCTTCAGCAAAGCCAGACATCCTAGATCCCCAAACCATGCCAACCACTGGGGACCAAGTGTTCAAACACGTGAGCCTAGGGACGCACTCTCATTCAAAGCACCACAGCTTTATATAGATACCAAAAAGGGAATGAAAACTATGAGGGCTACCACTTCGGGACTAGAGCAAACCTCACATCAAAGCCATGGAACAGCCAGTCATATTCGTTCCAGTCATGACTGAGGTCACTGTTACCTCAATCAAGTGATTCAAACATAGCTTTAAATGCAATGACTGCACATTCATTACCCCTTCATTTGGTTCTTCACACACACACACATACACACACGTGCGTGCACACATACACACACATGCGCATACACACACGCGCACACACACATACACCACGCATGCACACACATACACACATGTGTGCACAGACATACATACACGCACACACACATACATGCACACACACGCACGCGCACATGCACACACACGCATGCACACGCACACACACGCATGCACACACACATACACATATACACACATGCACTCACACGCACATGCACACATACACATGCACACCCACACACATGCATGCACACACACACATGCACGCACGCACGCCTACACCTCCCATTATTTCCCCCAAATAACCTAGGATTCACTGTCTCCATAAAACCAAATTAAAACACAAAAGGGGCATTTAGGGGCAATAAAACATTGATGGATAGGGCTTAGAGATATATGAACACAAACCCTCACACTGACTTCCAGTTAAACAAATGGCCAAATATACACATCACCTCTTCTCAAATCCCAAATAAAAGTGGGAGCACATTTTTTTGTTATTGCTTTGTTTTATTATTTGAGACAGGGTCTCTCTACATAGCCCAGCTGTCCTAAAACTCACTATGCAAACTAGGCTGGCCTTGAACTCACAAAAATCGGCCTGCCTCTGCTTCCTAAGTGATGGAATTAAAGGTGTGTGCCACCATGTTCAGCTCAAAATGATTTTTTTTTGAATTCGTGAACATGTAAGTAAAAAAAGATGAGAGTAAGCAAAGTAGCGGGTGTGTGCCCTGTGTCTGCAGGGCAAATGACCCAGACGTGAACGTACTAGCCTGCAGGGCTCAGAAACACAAGGCACAGGCGGAAAGAAAAGCAAGAGGAAACCAGAGCCCCATATGCTGGTCTGTCACAAGTTTAAAAACACATATTTCACATGCTAACAGAGCCCCCAGGTGGCTTGGCTTACATTACTGTGAGACTGTCAAGAGTCCTCCTGGTTAAGATACCACAACACTCTAAAAACTAGGAAATAGAAAATAATGGAAAGACCAGACACTGAAAATACTATAAAAACTCTAGAAGAAAGCTGTGAAGTGTAGTGGTAGGAAGAAAACAGAACACAAAAAAGGTGGTCCATGCAGAGAAAACTTTACCCCATTTCCAGACCACACAGTGAATAAGGAAACTCATCCTCGTGTAAAACCACACAGGAACAATGAGAGTGCAGAAGTCCCACTTGGCTATTCGTCCCTAAGCATGCCCACTGGGATTCAAGTCTATGAATATCAGGAGCGCAGACAAAGATGTGAATACAAGGAGGGCAGGAAACCCTCAGTTATCCTCAGTGCTTTCTGGATCACGTAGTGATTCACACCAGACAGAATATCGTGTATCTAAGGAATGTGGGAAAACCTTCACTGGTTAGAATTCTTTCTATGGTACAACAGAACTCACACTGGAGAGAAACCTTATGTGTAAGCAGACAGGAAATCCTTCATTTGCCCAGTTCTTTCATTCACACAAAAGGGTACACAGTGGACAGAAATCCTATGAATGTGTTCTATGAGTAACTTTCAAATACGTAAGTATTCACTAGAGAGATACCATATTGTACAGCAATGTGGAATATTCTTCACTTAATTTTTTTTCTTTTTGTACCCTCGCAAACCTGAACGCACTCACACTAGAAAGAAAACTTATCTGTGTCAGCAATGTTGGAAAGCATCGATCAATTCAGTTCTGTTTGATAACATGAAGGATTCACAATGGAAAGAAACCCCAGTAAAAAACATATGAAGACTGTATAACCACAAGCCTCTTCCAGCACCCAAGAGAATGAAGAAAACTCACTAACATGAGGTATGTAGTCTCTAGTTGCTTCTGTTCAGTTCATAAGCATAAAAGAATACACCCTGGCAGAAAACCTTGAACAATGAGACAAAGCCTCTACTTGAATTCACTGGGAACCAGTGTAGGAGGCAGTGACATGTCTTCATAAGACTAGGCCTTACTGTGAGTATGAACCCAAATCCAGTCTTCTGGATCTGTTTTTGGCCTACAAGACTTATATAAACATACAAGTATTTCCTACAATGCCCTTGACACTGTTCTCCATATATGCAGATGCTCTTCAATTCCCTGCCCCACAAAGTATAAAGCAGTTAGACCCATGCATATGCTTCTTCCCTTCACTGTAAACTCACCTCCCCTTAAGACCCAGGGCTGAACTGGGGGGCAATCTTGGATCTTTTTCAGTCAGGGGAAACTCTACAGAGAAAGTTGTGATGGGCTGGGGGAGAGAGAGGAACAGGCAGTGAAGGAGAAGCAGAAAGAGATATAGCGTTTCTAATCTTGAAAGCAGGGCAGCCTGTACAAGGACAGATTTTTAAATTATAATATAACGTATGTGTTAGCTCCACAGAGGTGGAGGTAAGGAATCTGGAGGGTCTCAGCAGATAGGAACAATTCTATAAAGCTCATTCTTACCTGGCAAGTTTGCTGAGGCCAAGGACCTGCTTGTTAGGAAGATAACCGATGTGGACCTTCAGGGAAAAGAAACTTATCAGCTAAATGAGGACCAGCACTTCTTTGTAACAACACAAATGAATATAGGAAGACCATAACACACCTACATGTAAGTTTATCACCATGACAATGCATCTTTAAAACTTGTGAGGCAGTTTCATACATACTTTCAAGTTGTACAAAGACAGTAAGAGGAAAGTACATAAGGGCAGACTTGTTGCTGAAATGTCAAAAGTCAAGCTGGAGCGCTCCTCGGTAAAGTTGGGTTCTTGATTCACATACGAAAGTCTGTCCTCTATCTAGGAAAAGGACCCTCAACAAAGGGAGGAAATGACCCCATAATGTGACAGAAACTATATACAAATGTCACTCCTACATGTGTCACACAGCTTTAAGAATCCCACCCTGAGCCCTGTGCACAGTTGTTTCCGTGTCCTTTCACTCTTAGCTGTCCTTTCTAAGCTGCTGGAGAGCCCCAGCATCCTGGCAGAAGAAAAAGGACACAGTCTCCACGTGATGGCTCTTAAGGAACATGAATTTATGACCCAGGTTCTCTTGTTTTGCTTTTTCAAGATGGGGTTTCTTTGTTTAGCCTTGGCTGTCCTGGAACTCAAACTGTAGAACACACTGACCTCAAACAGGAGATTCACCTACCTCTGCCTCCCACGTGCTGGAACATTAGCATCTTAAAATGTATCAGTGGATGGATATCTAGGGTGTAAATGTTATCACTTTCTGAGCCAAGAATTGAAGTTTGAGAAAACATGTCTTTAAAAGGACTAATAAAGGGGCGATTTGTTGGCAGGTGACCAAATTTAAACTTCCAATACAACTGCATCCTGAATGCCAGCATGAACTAGCTTTCACATGCTCACTTAATACTGAGCATACATTTATAGAGTCCAGGTACTAGTACTTAGCACTATGCTGTAAGAGTTTGAGAATTGTCTTCCTGATAGAACAAAAGCAAAGTGGCACAAACTCGGGGATCATCACAGAAGGCAGCAGGATGCAGCAGTGAAAAGCTGAGAAGAGAAGAAAGAACCCTGAATCCAGCCCAGTCAGGGCACTAATCCTCTCCATCATCTTAGAGGCAAGCTTTCTCACCCACAATAAAAGTCAGGGATGAGCAAAAAGGTTCCCTCAACATTAACTGTGGATAGCCTGACATTGCATTCCTCCTGGTGTGATATAATATGAAGTCTTCAGCACTCTGTGAACTACTTGGATCAGAATGTTCAGACTAATACTGCAAATCTAGTCTAGTTTATAGGCAATCCAGAGGTTCCAGGAGCAAACCCAGAAGGTTGGACAACTTACCAAGTTGTTTATTTAATCCTTATCTTTTACAGAAACATGCTAGAAGATATTACAGAATAAATAAAATCTGAGATTGGACTTACTGTAGTGGCAGTAAGTGACTCCATATAAGAAGATTGGTCTTGCATTGATAACTGCTGGTGTGGTTGATGGGAACATGGAACACCATTAATACTATTAGATATGTTCACTCTTTCCTTTATAAAAGTATTCATAGACAGACATACAGATATGGAGTGTACAGACAGATGATAGATAAATATGGAGTGTACTGAATACTAAACTTCAGAGGAAAGTGCCAAGTGGTGTTAAAATATTAAATATTGATGACTTCCACATGCTCCTGGGAGAGCAAATTGGTACAACCACTTTGCAGAGCCAAAGGCCAGCAGGGGGTAAGGTGAATATGGACACATTTATTACCAATAAAGACTCAGGAGTCAGATATTGGGTGAAAACCTGATAGATCAAGGTAATGGTGTAGGAGCAACCAGCTGACCTTCTCTCTACAATTCCCAGATTGAAGAGGAAGTCCAAAAAGCCTGTGAATCTCCAAATGGCTCCCTATCTATCCTCGCTCCTCTGTATACTCTATGACTGATTCTTGTCAGCTAGTCCCTGGCTCCACCCTGATTCAAAGTCAACTTTATTAAGACAGTTTCGGGGTGTCACCATGCTATCAAATATCCTGCAACACACTTATGATCCTACAGTCACACTCCTAGACACACCCGTAACAGAAATGAATGCATATGTGCACCAAGAGAAAGTTGGCGACCACAGTATTTTCAGTTGTGAGAAAAGAAAACACAAATGCCAACCGAGCACTGAACTGCAGTTTGTACAATATAATAATGTATAACACTGAAAATAAACACATCTTTGTGTGTTGTGCTATTTCTGTTTTACAACCATAAGAAAGCAAAACAAAATATTTTAACGAAAAAGCAAAGTAGATATTAGTACTCATTAAATTTAGATAATGGGTAAATATTCATATTATTCCCTACAAGTCTTCTGCTGGAAAATTAATACAGAAAGTCAAAATAGAATTAAACTATTATGATAGTGGGCATAACAGGACATCTCTGTCATAAACATACATGTTTTCAAAGGTGTGTTAAATGACAATTACATGACTTATTATCTAGCTTGCACTGGATTATCTTTTTTTAATATAAAGGGATAGAATCCAATTAAATTCTCTAATGCCATAACCTCTGCCTCCAGAAACTTTGTGGCCATCCATGTTTGTATCATGATGTCACACTCTGCACACATGGATCTTAGATCAAACAGTTCACTCAAAATATAGCAAAACTCTCCAGAGCTACAGCAACCACCTTTAAAGGAGTACATTTTAACCTCATTATCCCAACCTACTCAAACGGCATCAAAGATGAAAGGCTGGTTCTGAACATCTTTGGTTTTGTTCTGTTTGGTTTTAAGACAAGGTCTCTCTATGTAACACAGGCTGGCCTCAAACATCCTATCCTCCTGCCTCTACCTCATGAGTGCTGATGTTATAGGTGTGAGCAACCACACCTCACTGGTTCTTTTTTTTAATTTCCTTTTTTTTAAAAATGCTTTTTCAAGATAGGGTTTCTCTGTGTAGCTCTAGCTGCAATGGAACTCACAGAAATCTGCCTGCCTCTGCCTCCTGAGTGTGGGGATTAAAGGTGTACACCCACTGCCCAGCTTAAATTTCCAATTATTAGGTTACCCAAAATTGGTAGGATAAAAAAATCTATATAAACTGTAAACAGAGACTATTAAGAATCAGTAGACAATTTAAATATAATTATCCTATTTCAAAACTTTCATTATACATTCTTAAATTATTAGGCAACAAGAAGAACCTTACCCTTCCCACAAATGGAACGAGGTGATGCTCACACATGGAAAACATATCTATGTCCTTCACAATCACCATCTCATCATGGTCCTCATCAAATATGGCATCATTCAGGACATCTGAAATCAGAAAAACACAAAATAGAAAAGCCAGTTCGGTTAAATACAAAAAGACAGTAAATATTTTTAAACACCCACTAAGACATTAAGAACATAAAAATGAAAACTGTCAAGTTCCCCTTCTGAGTGAGCACTCTTCCTTCAATCAACATAAAAATCCTTGGGACAATGTATCCTGAGACATGGAGGAAGGGAAGCGAGGAGCAGGTGTGACAAACACTGGTTTGTTCTTCCCACCCTCACACTCTCTAACACATGTGTACAAAGCCGTCGATGAGAAAAACAGAGGCCTTAGCTAGCCCTCTGACTTCTGAGGCCAGATCTAGTATGACTGTAACCGTGGCCTCTATTTGATCCAAATAGTTTTCTACACTTCACAAAGTTCTCCAAAGTTATTTGGGGAAGCATTGGACTTACACCACATGGTTGCCTTCCTAAAGAAATGAATCCCATAATCTGCACGTGTATTCCTCTCGAGGGAGCAGCAGTCATTGGAAAGCTGTGAACCTCAGATATATGGTCAGGCATACAAGAGACATTTCAAACAAAATGCTGTGTGTTTAAAAGCTGCACTTAGTTAAGTGTCCCTTCCTCATCTGCAAAAGAGAAGATTAACCAGAGGATGGCCAAGAGAGTCAACCTGGGCCAGCAAGGGCACCCTGTTCTGGCTCCAGAAAGACAAAGGAATAGAAGCCACAGCCACCACCTCTGTAATATAGCCATGGAATTGACAAACTGGTGGATGCCCTAATATTGAATGTCATGTGTCCTTGTCAAATAAGAAGAGACGTTACATAGCAGGTGCTTTCTCACTTTTGTAAAACAAATCCACAGATAGGAAAACCCCGATCTCAGCTGGGCAGACCAGATAGCACAGACAGCTAGTGTTAACTGAAAGGATTCGGGGAGTGCCCAGTCCCCAGAGTCTGGGGAGAGGAGCATGGCTTTGCAGCCACCCACAACTATTCCCCTTTCGAAAGGCAGGTTCTGAGTCAGAGATGTGCAAATGCCCACCCCCGCTGCTTGATCTTCATGGCTCTGTACTGAGTCACACTTGAGCCTCTGTCCCCATACAAGTCAGATTACTTGGAGTCACCTGGGATTGGGTGGTCAAAGAGTCACTACTGTGGCCACCAAGAATAGACATGTGTAGGGTTTAAACACACAGAACAATAAGGGCAAGAGCAGGGCAGGGACAAACTCTCTGTCATTGTCTAAGTAAATATTCCTTCTCCAGCAGCCGTCTCCTATGCAGAATACCCTGCCCTAACCTTTGGCTGCATTTCTGAAAACAGTTTAAATATAGCTCCTTGGTATTTCCGGAAGTACTCTGAATCTCTCCAAGAGTTTAATATCATGATAAGGCCATGTACAGTTCACTAAGATCTTTAGTCACGTGAGAAATATGATTGAGTGTGAACACAAAACATTGTTCCTAAATGAACAAAAGAGGATCATGGGATGTCAGGTATCCATTCTCTCTAGCAAAGGAAATTGTCAAAGTTCTCACAACCACACAGCACACATAAGAGTCAGCCTCAAGTGAGGCTAAGTCGGAATCTGGTTCTGTCACCAGCTGGCTGTTGGACCTCAGGCAAGGCACACAATGGGGGAAACCTGGCAGAGGGCGCAACTCGGCGGCACTCTGACATTGGATGTCACCTGGGTAGCGTTAACCCTGAGGCACACGCTACACTACGGCCACACTCTGACATTGGATGCCACCTGGGTAGCGTTAACCCTGAGGCACACGCTACTATAAGATCACTTTAAGTCACGTTTTCATCTTTTTTTCTAGAGACAAGTCTCACTAAGTTACCTAGGCTAGTCTTGAACTCCTAGTCCTCCCAGCTCAGTTTCCCAAGGAGCTGGGATGATAAGAGTAGACCACCAGGCATAGCTCAATGGGTGTTCTTTTGAATAAATCATTAAGTCCATAAAAAACATAAAAAAGCAGTGAAATTTCAGAGTTGAGGAGATTAGTGAAATATAGTAGCTAAGTGCAATTAAAACCAAAGTCAGAACCTAAAGTATGTCGTTATGCCAATATTGACTTCTTCAGTGTTAGTAACTGTACCGTGAACATGTAAGGTTTTTTAGGAGAAGCTTGTGAAATTGTATATGAAACTGTCTGTACCATTTTTGTAATTTTGTCTGAAGTCTTAAAAATTACTTCAAAATTTAAAAAAATCCAACAACTGCAATGCAAAAACAATGGTGTATGACTCAGTGAAAACACAATGACCTGGTGACAACAATCTGCCGAGTCTCTGAGTGGCATAAAGTCACTGGAAACACGAAAGGCTGCTCCTGTGCACTGCACAGCAACACTGAGCCCAGGACAGGCCACAGGCAGTGGTGTCCCGAGAAGACAGTGTCTCCTCGCCATGAACTGGCCAGTTCCATTCTGTGCAGTCTCACGAAACTGCTTAGTGACATGTGATGGTCCTAGGGATGAAATTCTGGGGAAGGCGAAAGTACAGGTAGTAGAAGAGAAGATAGGTGGCTTATGGGGGCGCAGACACGCACTAGTGGCGGCATGTGTGCATGTGTGTTGTATGTGCGTGTGTTTGCGTGTGTGCGTGTTTGTGAGTGCATGTGTATGCGTGTGTGTGTGTGTCCATCTCAACTCACACCTTGCAGAGTTGGGAGATTTTTGTTGTTCCTTAATAAAGTTCATTTTTTTCATGTGTAACATATAAATATGTTTGTTCCCCAAAAGGAACAGTAGACATCTAAATCACAAAGCTAATAAAACAATTACTTATAAAGAGTTACAAAAAAAGCAAAAAGGGAAACAGCTGCTTTAAAATGTAATTTGTCATATTTTTAAAAGAATTTTTAAAAAAATTAATTATGTGTATGGGGCAGAGTATGTGCACATGTGAACACAGGTGCCTGTGGAGCCCACCAGAGGGTATTGGATCCCTGGAGCTACAGTTAGAAATGCTGGGAACTGAACTTGGGTCCTCTGAAGAGCAGCAAATGCTCTTAACCACTGAGACATCTCTCCAGCCCATGTCACGTAGTTTTGACTTTGAGTTCATATAAATGTTTATATACTCAAGATCAAGCCAAAAAGAAACCTTAAATGTCCTCATACGGCTTAAGGTTTTATGTAGAACTGAGACACTAGCGTGTTGCCTTGCCTATATCCCATTTCATTAAAATGAGCCCAGACTACAAACTTGACCATACCAAGTCATTTTTCTTCAATAATGAAGCTCCCCAGCTATATTTACTTATGTTTGCTCCCACATATCTGAAAGCTGCCATCTGTGGATAATAAGAACAAAGCTTTATCATAGATTGTTTTAATTTCCTGCCTGTTATCAGTAGCAAGAAGGTAACCCTGGAAACGGGGTCCACATCACTCTCCCTCCTACTGTGCACTAGTCACAGCCACAAAGGAAGCCAGAGCAGCCTCGGGAAGCCAAGGTTTGTCTGCACCACCGCTGCACTTGTCAGCTTTAAACAATGAAGTAATACGGCCCAGCACCCATCCCTGCAGCTTTTAGCCTGCTAGGACCCCTCCTGGAAACACAGTGAGGCCGCAGAGTGAGGCTCTCTGCGCACCCTTTGAAGCGGGGGTTGTCAGACCCTTCCAGGGGTTGTGCTAAAACACAAATTGCTGGGTCCCATCCACACACAGTCCTCTGTAGGTCGGTGTGGGCTTGAGAATCTGGTTTCTGAAAAGATCCCAGCCCTGTGATTCAAGTTTGACCCATGTTCTGAGAACTCCTGTTCTGAAGTCTCATGGCTACAAGAACATTCATCTCCTAGATGCTGCTGATCAAACATGTACGTGCACATTTAGGACAAGCACAGACTTTTTCTGCCAGGAAGAAAGGCAGAAGGGAAGGACTCTGAGCAGCAGGACACTCCCATCTGTGGAGTTTGTTTTACTGTTTTCGGTGTTTGGGGCATGGGAAGGCATGCAAGGCCAGGCGTAACACTTGATGCTTCTTCCAGCATTGGAACCTGATGAAAGATGGCTTTGGAACTTTCAGTGTTCATCCATCCTAAGGAAAGATATAACAGGGTCTGCCTACAGTTTTTAGGAGAGAAAGATAAGGGGGAGGAACAATGGTGCACAAGGATTGAGAGGGGGGCAACACAACCCAGGGTGTTAGAACTCTTTGCTCTTGCCCAGGATTAAATCATTTAAGGTACCATCAAAGATAAGCCTATCCTGTTTGAGAGAAACAAATCTGCATCACAGACCCAACTCCCCTGTGTCACTAACATCAGAGGAACCTCCAAGGCCCACAGCACTTGTGTCATTGGCTGCCTGACTCCACAGCTACTTGTACCCAGGGAGTGGGTTCCAGGCTGCCAGAGTAAACACTCCATCCTTACGTTGTGGCGTTTCCACAGTGCCCTTGGGACACCATGCACCAAAACAAAGGTCAACACAAGATCCCTGCAGAGTTAGCTTGAGGGCTCTCTCACACCTCCCACTAACAATTCGGACATCCAAAAGCCTCTGCCCTCCTGCCTTAATGCACTCTCTGGGAAATTGGAAATTACCAATTTCCACTGGTAATTCACACATTTACATCTCTAGCCTAAAACTGTTTAGGGCTCTCCCTTTACTCTGTGCAAATGCAAATTCTATGTATCCTCATGTTAGAATCTGTTCCGGATGCTTCTGCTGCATAATCAGAAGTGAGTGTCCTACAGCTAACTTCTTAGGTAAATAGATTCTATGGAGCAGAAATGAGACAGGTGTTTGCAGCTGCTCTTCATTGGGGCTGGAGTCAACTATGGGCTTTGACTTGCTATGTGTCAAACACCAGCGAGTGGTTCCTCCATGTGCTCAGGATGTTCCCAGAGAGCAGAAGCCTTGGGGTTGTTGGACTTTTTATATGGCAACTCAAAGCCCCAAAGTGGCTCACGTTCTTAAGACACGTTCCAATTAGGTCAATAGCATGAGACAGGGGATATATTAAGCACCCAGTGCTTTTTGCAGTTTCTTAATTCTTCCAGGTCAGGTGAAGCAGCAGTACCACCATATATAAAAGGAAAAGGAGAACAAGTCTATAGACATGACAGTAATCATACAGGTAAGGGGCGGGTTCACATGTAAGCTCTTATCTTCCTATATTTAATAAAAATCAAACTTGCATTGCTTAATGATAGGGATATGTTTGGGTTTTTTTTTTTTGGAAACAGTCTCATGTACCCCAGGCCTCACCTCCCAAGTGGTAGATTACAAGAATGTGCCACTATGCCTGGTTATGATAGGGTTATGCTCTGAGAAATAAATCATTAAGCAGTTTGCTACTGTATGAATACCATGGAACATGCTTACACGACCTACTATACACTTAGAAAACATGATCTTAGTGGTGTGTATCTGTGTGCGCAGGTTTACATATTTATAGATATATTCTGTTGTTTTAAGGCCATGACAAACAAAACACGAGATTAAAGCAAAAAGAAATGAATGCCATTGAGTGGCAAGATGAATACAGGACGAAGAGGCTCTCCAGGTGCAACAAGGCAGACTGTTCCATAGCCAAGTGTTTTTAGTAAGTAGGCGCACATCCTGAAATGACAGTTGAGAGTTTAACATAGTCAGACGATGGTGGCGCACGCCTTTAATCCCAGCATTTGGGAGGCAGAGGCAGGCGGATCTC
>LOJH01054144.1:0-12076 GCA_001685095.1 Ellobius talpinus
TTCTTTATTAACCAATGAAAGTAACACATAGAAAGATGACCCTCCTCCATCACAGATCTACTCACTAGCCCCAGTTTCAGGTCACCATCTGTGCCACCACTACTGCCTCACCAGGGACAGAGAGAGCATGTGTGTCTTCCACTGTGGCATCCCTGTTCATTATAGCCACATCTCTAGAAGGGGCACTTTAACTGGTAAAAGCTGAGCCAAGCAATTCGATCACTGGAGGCTGAAGGAAACTATTATAAGGAATTCACATAGGTGGGGGTGTGAGTCACATGACTAGGAGGTCAGGTTGTAAGATACCAGAAGTCACTCTGGAGTTTCTGTAGGGTGCAGTTAAAAATAAACTATAGCCCAACACTCTTCAGTGAACCAATCCAAGAAGATGAGTCAAATTAAGATAATTAATACTAATATTCAAGCCTTCTAGGTTGATTTTCTGCTTTGTTGTTCTATTAATTATTGATAAGACATATTTCCTAACTATCCAAATGTGAATTCCATTATTTATTTATTACTATTGTTTTCTTTTGTATTTTGAAGTCCTCTCTTTCTATATCCCATGGGAGTTATGTCTGAACTAACACCTTTATCATTAGGCAATGCCTGTCTTTATACCTTTGGATGCAATATCCTGTTTTTGATACCTGGAGAGCCTTTCATACATTCCTTTTATTTTTGCTTCTGCCGTATACACAGAAACTCATATTTATTCATACTGACCCAAGCATTCAGCCTTTCACTATTAGCTCCCATCAACGGGTAATGTGAGTATCTTTGATACACAAAATCAATTGAATATTTTATATTCAGTCTGGCAATTCATTTTTTCAAATTGCTGTGTTTAACCTCTTATATCAAACATAATTACCTATAGAATTTGATTTGAATTTATCATCTTGCTTTTTGCCTTCTTTCTGGGTCACCCATTTTCTCCTTTCTTTGCTTTCTTTGAACTAATTCTATTTTATTACTAGTACTTCCTTATTGAATCTGCATTATAGACCAGGGTCTGGTTCCCCATGAAAATATGGTTGCTTATTAACTTTCAGGAGGTAAAAATACCATGAACCAAAATTTATTCACAAAACATCAAGATAAGCAACAGTGTAGTTGACTGTCTATTGTCCCCCCTGGTGACCTTGGGGTTCCTACAAGCTCACTTGTCCCCTTCCCAATTTCCCTAGCCATACCAGAATGTTTCTCTCACACTTTGCTGTCAGTATACCGTGTAACTGTTTGCACACCCCTGCCACACAAAGGATTGTGCACTGTGCCTAGCAAAATATTTATGGATGTAAAAAATACACACCTGTTTAGTGAATAACTGAAAGAGGCATAAATGTGTAAGATAGAAATTATCCAATTTCAGAAGTGAGGACAGAGCCAGTCAGAAGCCTACTTGTATCAAACACAAACTGAGCATACTCAAGAAACAGCAAGAATTACTCTGAAGGGATTAGTAGCTGGATGAAAACTATAGTCAGATCATTGATGAATTATACATTGGTAATCAATTCTCAGCTTCCTTTGAAACCACATATTATCACTATAATTTTTTTTAATCTAAGGAGAGAAAGGTGCTGTGGCAGGGTTCAGGAAATGTTGCATAAAAAAACAATAAAGGCAAAATTAACAACTGAAAATGGAATTCTCTTTCCTCCTGAGAGAAAGTGTAGCAAGTGTGTGGCCCCAGCTCACACAGATGAAGGCAATAGTGTGGACACGTATGTTGAATGTAGCAGCTCACAATATATGTTACATTAAAACTCAGATCACAGAAGGGAGCACACCCTTGATACCTTGGTTGTTCTTTCTGTTGCTGTTGGTAAACACCATGATGGTAACCAAAGGCAACTTGATCAGGTCACAGACCCTCACTGTAGGAAGTCAAGGCAGAAACTCAAGGCAAGAACCTGTAGGCCAGAGCTGAAGCAGAGACCATGGAAGAACTCTACTTGCTGGCTGCCTCCCTTCTTATTCTTGGCTGCCTTTCTAACTTAGCACAGGACCACCTGCTAGGAAGAACACTGCCCACATTGGGCCAAGCCCTCCTACATCAGTGATCAATAAAGACAAATACAAATATCAAGCTCATGTATATATTAATATATTTATCAGATTTCCAATTAATGGAAGCTTCCAAATTCATCAAACGGCACACAGATAAAGCCATCACCCCAGGTTCACTCTGTAGAAATCACTGCTGCAAGGCACTTTTTGGGCACTTGTTAACCCTCTGGATTCTTCATTCTGCCCTACACTTTCCACTGTGCATCTCCTCTCCCTTCCTCTCCCCCTCTTCTTCCTCCTGTTCCTCCCTCTCCTCCCACCCTGCACATATACACATGTGTACAATCTTCTGGAGGAAACGGCCTCATCCTTTTGACAGACTCGCTGGTTTAAAGGCAGAGGAGCTTCTCAGCAGCCACAGCTGTTCACTTTTCTGCTCGCTTTCTCTTTTCTGGTTCCTGATCAATTTCCTCAATCTGCTGCAATGATGATAACTCATAACTGATCAAATCCATCTGCCACATGTATATTTGTTCAGAGATTTGTGGCACACAGATTTAAATCCTCACGTTTCCTTAGGTCAATCCACAGATGGATTGCTCCTGGTGATTTTTCCCATGTCTTTCTGCCTCCTAGGCTTTTCACTCTCAGAGCCAAGCTCTTCTTGGCTTTCATGTGTCTGCTGAATCTTTGTACTCAGCGGCCTTTTCCTCACCATCTCTTCTGACAGATATGCTATTCGATTTTCTATTCTAGACAATTGAAGCTTTTCTCTCCTGAATTGTGTGTGAAGCTTGCCTGTTACACAAGCCACGTCTCTAACCCATTTCAATTTATGTAGTACATGACTACTTTTTAAAAACTATCTTTTGTGTGCATAGGTGTGTATTCTTGCAGATGTGCAGATGCATGTGTGTGGAGGTTCACCTTCATCTTTGAAAGAAGACCTCACCCTGATCCAGAACCCACTGATTTGCTTCCACTGGTTGGCCAAAAGCTCCAGGAATCTGCCCAACTCCTCTCTCCCAGCACTGGAATTACAGGCAGATGCACAAACTCAGCATTGTACCAAGGCGCCAGGAATCTAGATTCGGGTCCTCAGGCTCACATGGAATGTGCTTTACTGACCAAGTCACCTCCCTGGCCCCCTGTTCTCACTGTCTTCATATCCTTACCATGCTAAATTACAACTGTGTGAATTCTGCATACACCTCAATTAGTTAAGATTTCTCTTCTTCCTGGTGTATGTTTCATTTGGGGCATGTCTAATAATCTTATTTCACCATTTTTATTAGTATGCATTAATTATTCAGAAAAATGGGTTCACATATATGTTTCATGCATTCACATAGAATACTTTGATTTTTATCCTTGCCCCGATGACACTTGTCTCTATTCTTCCTCTTCCCCCATCCCTTTCTTCTTCACAGATTCCACCCCATCGTGTGCTTTAGTGTTCCTATAAACACGCCCAAGTGTCTCTGTAAGCTGCAATTAAATCGCCTGTATTGTGTTTGATCCTTTGGAATACTGTGGTCAAGCAGCAAGAAGACAACCTAAGGATCATTATTTCCCAGCGTCACCCCAGGGGCTCTGAACCCTCGGCTGCTCTCTAAGTCAGCAGAGGAGCGCACATCAGGCACAGCCTCCTGGGAACACAGATCGTTCCCTCTGATCTTTCCGGGTGGTCCTTATTCTGGCTTTCAGCATTTTCTACAGATGCACACACACTTCAAAGGCCAGGATTCGGGCTTTGCTCTCCACATACCTCTTCCTCCTCCATCTGAACTGCGGCCATCTTATTGTCCTTAAAACTCTGAAAACTGCTCATCTGCCTGTCCTTTGGGACAGGTCAGGCATGCTGAAGACAGTTACATGGGGCAAATGCAGGCCTAATTTGCTTTCATCTTCCGTAGCTTGCTTTCACATTGCCCGTTGTAGTCTCATGAACTCTCTGCCCCATATATTCTGTGCTACTATGGTTGGCCTGATTTTTGTAGGTGGTACCAGCTGTTATTTCCCTTGATCGTACATCTGGGGATTTAAATGTAATATCGGCTATTAGCTGCATTGCCAGCGTCTCTCTTTCATCTCTGCTGGCACCATGTTTCCTCACAACCCCCGCTAGTTCTGTTAACTCAGGTGCCCTGGAAGTCGCAGATAAGCTTGAGCTAATTCTTACATCTATTACCAATCTTACTCACGCTCAAGGGAAGTTGTGGCATTACGATTATGTTTCAGAATCTTCTTGTAGATGTCACAGTGTCCCACCCTTCCAGTTTTCCTACAGATCAATAACATATGGGTTGCACCTGGAGAAGGTAACCTTTCAGATGCGTGGCCTCTGTAGGAGCTGCTGGTTCGGGTTAGAGATCCATAGTCCACCCAGATCATCTAGTCCTTCATGGAGTAGCATCCCCACCCGAGCGCTGCAGTTTGTACCCACTGTCCCCTTAGAAAGACAGAGCAGGGATCCCAGGATGTTCATTCACATTCCCAAAGACAGTGTGCCAGCCTCAGAGAATGCCCAGTCCGATGATATAGAAGGAAAACCTGTTCTTCTATTATGGAGTAACTATGCTTCAAGGTTTAGATTTAGAGAATACAATGTAATTCTAAACTAAAGTATATGTGTGTGCTTGTGTGTGTGTGTGTGTGTGTGTGTGTGTGTGTGTGTGTGTGTGTATGTCTGGGGCCCAGGATCTGTCCATCCACAAGTCCATCAAAGCAGTGCAGGAGGGAGCTGGATTTGAGGTGTTCTTGTTCCAACCCCCGTACTCTTTCCCTGGCCTGTCTCTCCTGCAGTACTGATTTCTTCCTGAGGCTCCTAATCTGGACTGCAGTAGAGAAGAATTTATGGAAGTCAATAAAGGTATGCCCGCTGTTATTCCTGGCACCGAATGAAGACAGGTTGGTGAGTCTTTTATTATTCCTTGAGCGACATCGGATATTTCTCATCCACGGGCCTCACTTCATCATTAATCCTCGGCTGCAAATGGGCCCGGGGCAGTTCCGAATCCCCCTTGCAATTAAATCTCTCTCCACGTGAATTCTTTTACTCCAACCTGCTTTGTTTTGACATGTGTATTTCCCGTTGGGAGCTATAGCTAAGAAAAACTAGACAATGCTAGCTTAAGAAAAATGTTTCCTCAACTTCCTTTCCACGATGATGCCTGCTTTAGACGCTGTATCTAAAGGGACATTTATAATGCATCTAGTGATTTCCACTGGACTCAGAGATCTTGGAAGAAAGCACAGAGACATAAATCTAAAATACACTCCATATGTTTTCTGTATGCAAAGGGGCTAGGCCTCTCAAAGGTCTGAGCTGAATAATAAGTGGCATGTTGTCATTCATCTCATGAAATAACCGGAGGTTATTATTATTGTGCTATGCAGAACAATGGGTGCTATTTCTAGCCTGCCTAGATTTCAGAGTGTGCAGGAATATTTTGATATTGAAGGATTCCTGATATTTTGCTCCCTATCTTTTATCGAAAGGTAACATTTAAATGCTTGTATATAGCCGGGTAGTGCTGGTGCACGCTTTTCATCCCAGCACTCGGGAGGCAGAGGCAGGCAGATCTCTCTGAGTTCGAGGCCAGCTTGGTCTGCAAGAGCTAGTTCCAGAAGAGGCACCAAACTACACAGAGGAACCCTATCTTGAAAAAACCAATAAATAAATAAAATGTTAGTATATAAATCCTTTCTGTTGAATATGGCAGACTTGCATGCATGTTTCAAAAGATGGTATTGTATCTAGATCCATCAAGAAATAACTGGAATTAAATCTGTTGGTCTAGAGCAAAGATGGTCTGCATATAATACCTGCAAATGATCCTGACATGCTGGGCTAACAGATGATGAGGGACTGAACTGAAAGGTACAAATTCTCACCCCACAACCCAAGCAGCAAATAAAGACCCCTCGGGTTTGGGGATGTGATGCCAGATACACACTGTGAAGGGGTGTCTCAGGGACAACATCAGCCTTCTTGCCAATCTTCCAGTGGGATTGTATCTTGCCTCTTGTTTCATTTGCTGGAAGGCATAGCCGTGAAGTCATGGGAAGAGTGAGAGCCAAGTGCTCTTATCTTCAGCATCAAAAGCTCTACACCATAGAAAAGTTACCATGAGTAGAGCAGACCACTGAAGAGTTGCTTTTCCCACCACTGGGAAATTAACAGGGGAAAAGGGGGACTTCAAATTCCATTGACAGAAAAGGAAAGGGAAAAAAGTTGTGTTTTATGAATGCTTTCATCTCAAATGTTTCAAATATATCATGGCAATATTAAGCATGAATTTTGAAGTATTTTGACATCTTTGATAGTATAGTTAGCTGCATCTCAGAAATGACTTAAATAGCTAATATGTGGCATGGTAATCTGACCAAATGTGCCACAAAACACAGGCAAATAAAAGCCAGCCAAGAGAGTCAGATCTATAAGATAGTTTACTATTGGCCGCACCAATATTTTTCCTATTTATGAAACAAACTTGGACATACTGTGAATATCCATGATTTGCAAATGATGCAGGATTATAAATATTTCTTACAGAATGGCTATAAGTCAATAGCACTGGGGAAAGGGATGGACCAGACTTGGATTCCTGGTGGAGACTGGATGTGCTGGTATGCAGAGCACAAGACTCTCAATCCTCCCTGTTAGTTCAAGTGGGATCAGGAGAAAATCTGTATACCATAGACCCCATTACTTGGTCGGTTTTGAGATCCTCATGCCCAAAGAGAAAACACACTTCTGAAACCTGTGCCCTGAAACCAGCAAGTGATGAGATGCCTCACAGTGATGCTGGGGTACAATAGCCTGAGATCCTGGGCTAGTTAGGGGTGAGGGCACAGAGGGGCCCCAGGCAAAGCACTTGATACCTCTTGGCAGTCCACTTCTCTGACTAGGTGGTGCGGCAGGGCCAACTGTTCTGTGAGCAGGCTAGACCATGAGTGCTGCTTGGAGATCTATACCAAGTTAAGGGTTGAGAAAGAAGGAACGAAATTGGCGCTCCTGAGGGCCAATCTGTGTCCAGAAATCGCCTATCTAAATTCCTTCCAGCAGGGGGCGTTCACCGAAATGCAGACAGTGGCAGCGGCTCCCTGGGTGCTCAGAGGGCCAGATGAGAGCATTGGGATGGGAGCTGGAGTTATAAGCAAATGCCATCTGTCCTACGTAGGTGCTGGGAACTGAACTCTGGTCTTCTGTAAGAGCAGCAAGTGCTCTTAACGTTTGTGCCAGTTTCTCCATCCCTGATTCTTGAGGTGGATTCTCCTTTGCTGTCAGCACCGCCGGCACTAGGAAATCGCTATCAGGTGCTGCTGGTTGTCAGGTAAAAGCTTCCCCGTATTCCTGCTCTGAAATCATGTTTGTTCTAGGAGCCAAATAAATTTAACCACAATGAAAAAAAATCATTACAAAATCATTTGTCCAAATCGTTATGGCAACAAGCCCTCTGCTTTCAATCCTGGGATGTAGAAGGAGGATGGTGCCTCTGATGTAGGTTGATCTAGAGAACCTAAATGCAGAGTTATTTGGAGGCCTCCTGAGGGAAGGTTTTAAACAACCACTTCCCACTGAAACTAGGATTTCTATTTCTGCAAGTCCATAACTATGTTATTAATGGTTAGGTACCAGTGGCTCTAATTGTGCAACTTACTCACATCAGGAATTCAGATGCCAGCCTATCAAAAGAAAGCTCTCAACTGTGCATTTTTCATAGCTCATGTCTTCCATGATAGTTCATATCCAAGACCATTTATTAAAATGCGGCATTTGATAGTTGTTCAGTTAGTGATATGATTCTTGCAAAAAGGTCTCATGGGGTTATCAGCAGAGTGCTAGTACCTGAAGATACATACATAGCCCTAAGGAAGTTTCCAGAACATCCTCTGAACTACAGCTTGCAGCATTTCAAAAAAAAGTTTCCTTTATTTTGCCCAAAGGCTATATTTCTAATTAAAAATGAGTAAAAATAAACTTCACGAATGCACATGACGTGTGTAAATGGGTAGGAAGGTCTTACTGCCCAGCAGTGACATCAAGTTGAACTAAGATTAATTCCTTAGTTACATGTGGAAACGGAGAATTAATAGCAGTATTTTCCTCCAGTCTAAATTGCCACTTTAAATTATAGTAAACATGCCCAACATTATGTTGTTTCAAGAATTATGAATAATTCAGCTTGACTCACAATGATTAAAGATTTGAAATGAAATAAAAGAGAAAAAGAAGTTATATTTACTGGTAAGTAGCTTTTTTATTGCAGCAAATATTGTCTGAAATAAAACCAAATGACTGTAATGTGTGGATTTTCTAGTTTAAGAGCTTGGGGGGGGCAGGGCGGGGAAAGGATGTAACTTCTGCTTGCAAACGCATTAAAGAAATAAAGAGAAAGAAACCTGTCTGTTTGGAGAACTGACTTGTATGCGGCCCACCAAGAAAAACCCGGAAGTGCCTGTCCTCTTTGCAGACTGAAACTGTCGGCAAAGGAGCTCTCTCTGCCGCCCCTGACCAAGGTCCACAGCTCATGACTGCTCCACCATGAACTTTGTGCCACGCGGGGGAAGATGTACGCATTGATGGATGTATGCTGTGCACTGACAGGCTAGGACTCTGCTTCCAGAAAGATCTACAAACTGAGCTCAGATAGAGAGGAGTGCTCAGGAGGGTCCCTGAGAGAGGCTACCAGCAGGATATTGAGCAAAAAGATCAGAAGCCATGGAGCCCTCCGGAAGAAACTGCCATTTGAGAGGAGAAAGCCAGGGGAAAGGCATGCTGCTGAACGCTGGCATGAGGGGTGTGAGGAGGTGGGGGACAGGTGAAGGGGGAGGCTTAGGGGAGGGGAAAGCCAAGCCCAACCTGAGCAAACATTTGAAGAAGCAGAAACACTGAGCCAACGAGCTTACACACGCCACTTTAAACCCTCTAACTTCCACGACTGCTTTCTATTCCTTCCATGAAGAACTGCCAAGGGCAGAGCGTGTGAGACTGGAAAGCAGTTCAGGAAGGCAAAGCTTCCGGGAACCAAGGGCCAGTCGACACTGGTTCAGTTTTCCCCTCTTCCCTCTGAGATTCGGAACAGAAGGACACAGCAGTCAGGTGGCTCAGTGAGATGAACATGGTCCCTCCGATGGCTGACCTCTGCTGCTGAGAGGAGAGTGAGGGCTGCCTGGGAAAGAAAGAAAATGTCAGGAAACTACTTCAGCTGGACAGGATACCTCAGAGAGAGCCTGCCCTGAAGTCCTGTGCCTTTAAAAAAAATCAGAAAGCACAAATAAATGACTTAATGGATCAAATAAAAGGTTAGAAAAAAAACAAGAACAAACCAAATAGTCAAAAATTTTAAGAAATAATAAAAAATCAGAGCAGAATTATTTAAATAGGAACAAAGAAAACAATACAAAGAATCAACAAATGTAAGAGTTAGTTCTTTGAGACTATCAACAAACCCTTGGTCAGAGAGTCTTGCTCGGATACTTGCTGCTCTGCTTACAATAGTTAGGAAATGGAAACAACCTAAATGTCCTGCAACTGATGAATGAACATGAAAAAACGTGGCATATCCACACTATGGAATACTATTAAGCTGTAAAGTAAAATGAAATCATGAAATTTGCAGGAACTAGAGAAAAAGATAATATTGCATGAGGTAATGCAGACCTAGAAAGACACACATCACATGTTCTCTCTCATCTGAGGTCCTAGCTCCAAATCTTCAGTAGGAGTCATATCCTGGAGTAACCCCAGAGGTGAGAGTAAGTCTCTATTGCTGTTGACACCATGTACTTCAGACACAGGGCCCAGAGAACCTGAGTTGGATCTGACCTGAAAGTCTCCTCTTTGGGGCCTATTGTGTTTGTTTGTTTGTTTGTTTGTTTGTTTGTTTGTACTCTTTACTCTTTTGAGAGGCCTGGCACCCAGCTCCTTACTTACACATGCCAAACCTTAACGTGGCTTGTTTGTAGCCAGCTTTCCTTAACTAAAGACATCCCGTCTACCTTTCACCTCTGGGCTTTTTCCTTTTCTTCTGTATACTTTACTTTCACCCTTACTGCATGGCTGGCTGGGTGGCTGGGTCCTCTTCTTGTTCTCTCTTGCTTTTAGATCTCTCCTATTTATTCTCTCTCCTGCCAGCCCTGCCTGTCCTTGTTCCTGCCTTGCTAGTGACAGTTCAGCACTTTATTAGACCGTCAGGTGTTGTCTATAGGTAAAGCAACACAGCCTCACGGAGTTAAACAAATGCAACATAAAAGAATGCAATACATCTTTGCATCATTAAAACAAATGTATCCAGAGCATAAGCAGCTGTAACACATCTTAAGATAATATGCTATCTCCGGGACCAACTCTTAAGTTACCAGAAAGCACTCTGCAAGCTTCCACTCTCTTA
Source organism: Ellobius talpinus (assembly GCA_001685095.1). Classification (NCBI taxonomy): domain Eukaryota; kingdom Metazoa; phylum Chordata; class Mammalia; order Rodentia; family Cricetidae; genus Ellobius; species Ellobius talpinus. The sequence goes on from LOJH01054144.1 coordinate 10,416, forward strand.
GAGGGGGGCAACTAGCAGCCCTACCTAGCTATGATGCCTATGAACCTTAAAAACAGCCAGACTGGCACAATAACAGGACACGATAGAGTCATGCTTACATTGGCAGCAAACAACAACTCTCTAATTGAACTTAAGGCCTTCACAACAGGAGGGAAATCAGACCTGGTACTGAAAATAGTCTGCTACCCCAGGGCTAATGAAATCATGGATCTTAGAAGATAACCTAGAACCGCTGCTCTTCTAAACCAGCATAATCCCTAATTACATTCTAAATATTTATCCTTATTTATCCTTGGGAGAATCAAGTGTAATTCTCACTGTTCATCAAAGAAACTTCTCTCTGCTACAAATAGAGACCATTATAGAAAACTACAACTAATCAAAACTGCAACTGTGGAGCCTAGTCCCCACTGATGGATCTACAACATCACTCATGACCTAAGGCTCAGAGATCATTGTGAAAATGGGAGTGGAAAGAGTCTAAGAGTCAGAGGAACAGGAAGTTTGCTACAAGATTGTACCTTCTAGAGAGGTCAGAAGCTACACACATGAAGTTTCACTAATAAGGGTACCTAAATATGATCTGAACAAGGATGACAGCAATCAACATGCTAACACAGAAGGCAGAGAGCTCATGGCACCTCAGTGCAAGAACAAAGAACTACAAGAAGCCAAGGGATGCTGAGAGCTGGGGAAAATGTCTTCCCACAGACAAGCACACCAGTTAGCTACTTCATACCAGATGGTCAAGCCTGAAAACATATGCATACAAGTGACACCATACAGTCTGAACAAGCTGAACTTACCCTCACTGCCATCATCACCACCAATAGCAACAATAAAACAAGTGGGAACATGGTTGGTGTGGGGGTGAAGGGAAGAACAGGAAGGGGTAAATAATGTAATTATATAATAATCTCAAAGAATAAAAAGTGTGACCATTTTGTCAGAGTAACAGAAAGATGCATGTACCCTCAGCCCCAAAGTTCATCATAGACCCTGTATCCAGCTGTCATGATCATGAAACATTAAGAGTACTGGCAGAGGTAAGTGTCCCATCATTTCTTTGAGTCCCGAATTTCTACCCAGTTATTTCCAGGTTCTGTTTTCTCTGCAGTAGAACCAAATTTGATTTTTGTTTCTGACTGGCCTAGGTCTGCCATTCAGCTGTTTGCTTCTTGGTTTGTAGGTGTCTTTTGAATGTTGCTTCGCTCATGGATGGACTACCTAGTGATTTCCTGGACTCCTGGAGATTCCGACTCCATTGACTGGCTGCTAAGCTCCCTGTGCTCACCAAGTTGCTGGCTCCACATTCAATGGTTCATACTTTCATTTGTGTGGCTCTTACTGAAGCCCCTGTCTGCACTTGACTAACTTAGAAGCCATCCTCTGTAATCACCACACTTTGCCTTCTAGACTCACAAAGCAAACTGCTTCATTTCTAGCCAGTAAAATTCCTTTGAATGTTATATTTTTTCCTCATAATGTCTTGTCTATCATTCAGTCATCTGAATTCTATTTATATACCCTCAAGTGCTTAAATATGATTTATTTCAATATTTTAATAATCTATATGGAATATTATTATTATTAAAAAATTTTCAACGCCTCCCCTCCTCCCAATTCCCTCCCCATCCTCCCATCCCCCTCCCCCTCCCTTT
>LOJH01054146.1:0-12076 GCA_001685095.1 Ellobius talpinus
GGGGCATCTCATCAAGTTGCCCAGTCAGGCTTTGAACTCACTTTGTAGTCAGGTTGGTCCTAAACTTGAAATCGCTGTACCTCTGCCCCACCAGACCAGCTCTCTTGTCTGTTCTCTAGGACCACTGGTTAGTTCTTATCAGGCAAGCTGATAAGGAGCGACAGAAAGCCTTTGAACTTCCTCCTTCCCAGATCTCTGCCATGAGTTGATACCATCTTAACATTAAAATTTAAAGGAAATCTTAAAGCAAGAGCCCTTGATCATCTTAGCACAGATGCTAGAAGGAAATTTGAAATTTAGATTAGACACTGAATCTAGCATGGGAAGAAATTTTGTGATCTCAGTCCCTATCACACGACAGGTTTTTGCCTTGACTCTCTCGGGTCCGCTCTGACCATGTTTCTCCTGTGTGTATCATTCAGATGGAGCATCGACACCGAAAGAAAGACACCCCTGTGCAGGCCAGCAGTCACCACCTCTTTGTCCAGATGAAGAGCCTCATGTGCTCCAACCTGGGAGAGGAGCTGGAGGTCATCTTCTCGCTCTTTGACAGTAAAGAGAATCGCCCAATCAGGTAACAGCACGCCGACACCAGACTTGAGTTTCTTGATGTAACCCTGATGGATGTTTACAGTTGACATGCTTTTGGCTACAGTTTTCGTATACCAGCTGCAGTTCATCTATTGAACTCTGAGTTTCTGATTTACCAGTTATAGATATTACCAATACGGTTGGATAGGTTTGAGAATTCCCAGGAAATCAAAACACCTAAAGTGGGCTTAAATGAAAGATGGCCACCTCGGTACTAAGCCTGTCTTTGTTTTACTTACTTTGTGTTGCTAATGTCAAGAAGATAAAATTTCTCTGTAATATAATGTTTACTTATTGAAGTCAGCACATTTCATCTTTCAGTTTGTCAGTAAATAGTAACATTGATTTTCCTGTGTCTGGTTGATGATGTCAAGAAAGAACCTGCACGCTTACAGACGTGCCTGCTTAAGTATCAGAGCCCTGACACAGGACCAAGTTTGTGCTCGTTTCTCATTCTCAGGGCTCTGCCCCTTCCCTGTTATTCTTTCCATAGTAAGCTTTTCATTATGTGTCTGGTTTTTCTGTGGTGAGAGGAATCAAATCCCAGGCCTTGTGCATGCTAAGGGAGTCCCTATAGCTGACTGATATCTCTTTTTAATGTTTATGAAAAGACTTGGAGTAAATATTATGTTTGTGTACCCGACCAAAGGTTTGAACACTTACTGAGCTTTTATGGGAACTATATTTAATTTGAATTGAAGCATGAAGCACTTTGCTTTCAATTAAAAATTCACATTTAAATTATGAATTAAGATGAATTACTTGCATCACACATAAAGATACATTTGCACAATGCTTTTAAAGTACTTATTAAAATAAATACCAAGAATCTTTAGCAATTCTGAGACACACATATTGATTCATAAACACAAAGTAATAGAGGAGTATTTCCCTCCTTTCCTACGAAATACAAGTGAAGTTTATTTTTAATGCTTTTGTAAGCATAAACATGATGGGTAACTTATGAATTAGTTTTTATGTACCGGTAGTGTGACTTTTATTTCTTGCTAGTAGACTGTGCCTATAGTGTGGAAGGTGGTGTTTCTGTGAAGTAAGGCTAGAGTTTATGAAGTGTGGAAGCAATGATGGTGATAATGCTTTTTTCGGGTCAACCTGAAGCCGGTGGGGGACATGAGTCTGTGTCCTCCTACACCTTCCAACTCACGAACGAGTTCTCAAAGAGAAGAAGACGGCTCAAAACCTGGCCCATTTTAGCCCTGCACTTAAGTACAAATGATTACTAAAGACACTGCCTGCTTTTCTTTCTTTTTTATTTTTATCTTTCAGAAACCAGTAGCCTTGGCTTCTCTAGAACTCACTAGACCAGGCTGCCCTTGATCTCACAGAGATATGCCTGAATCTGCTTCTTAAAGACCTGTTGCTATGGGACAATGGTCTTTTATCCTGTCACTTGTATTATTTTTAATAAAACGCTGATTGGCCAGTAGCCAGGCAGGAAGCATAGGTGGGGAACAGGAGAATTCTGGAAAGAGGAAAGAGTCAGTCTGCAGTTGTCATCCAGACAAAGAGGAAGCAAGATGTGACTGCCTTGCCCAAAAAGGTACCAAGCCACATGGTGAACACAGACAAGAATTATGGACGAATATAAGTTATAAGAGTTAATAAGAAGCCTGAGCTAATAGGCCAATCAGTTTANTGTATTATTTTTAATAAAACGCTGATTGGCCAGTAGCCAGGCAGGAAGCATAGGTGGGGAACAGGAGAATTCTGGAAAGAGGAAAGAGTCAGTCTGCAGTTGTCATCCAGACAAAGAGGAAGCAAGATGTGACTGCCTTGCCCAAAAAGGTACCAAGCCACATGGTGAACACAGACAAGAATTATGGACGAATATAAGTTATAAGAGTTAATAAGAAGCCTGAGCTAATAGGCCAATCAGTTTAGAATAAATGCAGACCTCTGTGTGTTTGTTTGGGACTGAATGGCTACAGGACTGGGTGGGACAGAAACCTCGGTCAACAGCCTGTGCCACCACACCTGGCTCAACAGCTGCTTTTATATTGAAATATTTATCATTTACCCATAGTTTTATAAAATCCTGAAAATGTTGGATATATAATATACTCTCATTTATATTTTTAACAAGCAGTAGAGAATGTGAAGGGAGAACTCTTCTGCTTGCCTCTATTAAGCTAAAGACATGAGAAATAAATTTCTATTTTTTTCCCACAAATGTTGCTGTTGAGTTCACATAATATTTCATTAATTTTTTAATATTGGGATTAGTAGAGTGTTAGCTGATATAAAATTCTCTATATAATTAACAATGAACATACTCAGCATAATGCCATTATATTGTTATATTTATCATAATATAAAGACATTCACAATAATTTGTAATATTAATATCATTGAAATAATACTGAGTCAAATTTCTGAGTTTACGTTGTCAAAAACATTTTCAGATTTCCTTAAGCAGACTGTTCGGGTGTGCACACTCAGCAAGCCCTTGTTGCACTCTGTTCACTTGGTGAACTTAGGTAAATAACCAACATTTAGGATTCCCCCAACAGTGAAATTCTGGTTTCCAGTTTAGGGTAGAAGGGGGTCTTCTTCCTGGGCTACGGGGTTTGCCTGCACTCTTCCAGCCCTTGTTCCCCAACTCCCACATTTTTGTGATCATCCCAGGAAGAATCGAGTGTGAATGTCTCCCTTCTCTGCTTCCTGCCTGGGCCCCATGTATCTCGCATCTCTCCACCACGAGGCATTTGAACCATGTTGGGTTTAGTTTATCTACATTTCTGAGGCTTACCCAGGCAGCACCGTGAGGAATGGGGCTCAAATGGCCAGCCACACAGAGCCATATGTCCCCTCCTGAAGACAGGCAACATGCAGACAGCTAAACCTGGTCTTAACCACCATGTCCTCTTGCCTGGGTTCGGAATTCTTAGTAGTTCCTGCTTCCTTCCCTCTGTCATTGCTTTGTCTCAGAAGAAAGAACCGCAGAAGGAACCTATGCTTTTAGGGCCTGGCAAAAACCCGAGTTTCTGTTGCTGTCATAAAACAGCATGAGCAAAGCAACTTCTTTGGGGTTCTTTGGCTTAGAGGTGACAGTCCGTCATCAAAGAGAGCCAAAGCAAGGCTTCCAACAGGAACCTGATGGCAGGAACTGAAGCAGAGACCAGTTGCTGACTGACTTGCTTTCCTCTGTCTTGTTCACCTGCCTAGGGATTGCACACTCCATCCCAGGCTTCTACATCACAGGCCTTATCCGTCAGTTAGCCATTAAGAAAATGTCCTAGAGACTTGCCCACGGGTCAGTCTGATGGAGACAGTTCCTTAGCTGAGCTTTCCCGGGTGACTCTAGTTGGTGTCAAGTTAGCAGAAACAACCAGCATAATTGCACATGGCATTTGAATGGCATCACTGATACCAGTGAAACTAGCATGGGGCTCCCAAAGTCATCTGTGCTGCAGAAAGCGGTTTCTGCAGTCGAACCCTTTCAGAGGAGCCTTTCAAAACATTGTTCCATTTGTTTATTCATGGAGCATGCTATGGCACATGGGAGGTAAGAGAACAACTTGCTGAGTTTAGCCTCTCCTTCCTTCTCCGCTTGCACCATGTGAGTCCCTGGAACACACTCAGATTTTTGAGCTTAGCAGTGAGTTTCCTACTGAGCTCTCAGCCAGCCCAAAGAATTTGTTGTTGTATATGTTTCTGCATGATGTGTGGGGCTTGTGTATATGTCATGGCACACACATGTAAATTAGAGGACAGCTTTGTGGAATTAATTGTCGCCTATAGTAGTTCTTTTTCGTTGGGACCACCAGCCAGCAAATAACAACACAGGAACTTATTATTATTGATGAAAGCTTGGCCTTTGGTTTAGGCTTGTTCTCAACTAGCTCTTCTAACTTAAATGAACCCATTTATATTAATCCACACTCTGCCAGGTGGTGTTAACCTTTCTCCACACTGCCCATCCCACAATTCTTCCATGTCTGGCTGGCGACTCCTTCTTCCTTCTCAGAGCTCTCTCTCTGCCCGGAAGTCCTGCCTATACCTCCTGCCTAGCTATTGGCTGCTCGGCTTTTTCTTACACCCATCACAGCAACACACCTTCACCCAGTGTACAAATAGCCCACCACATCCTTCCACCTTTCATGCCATCCATGGGTCACACTTGGGTCCACCAAGTTTGTGCAGCAAGTGCTTTTATCAATCCTTCTCAGGGTCTCTGAAGGAAGGGGAAGTAGTGTCAGCTGCTAATCCCTGCCAGGGACCAAACACTCGGATTCTGTCCTCTAGACATCCAGTATGAAGGGGTCCACATGTGATATCCCCTTCCTAGTTCATTGAGCATTGTGATGTGTGTAACACCTCCTGAGAACCAGTGAAGGTAGATGATTTTAAGTGTCCCAAAGTCATCATTTGACTGCAGATTTGTTTGCAAAATCTGGTTTTTGGTTTTTAAGCAGTTGTTGAATCTTCCTGAAGATTGCACAGAAGATTAGGCCTCTGATCATGTGATGGAAGGATGCAGGCATGTTCCAACCGCATCTGGCACCTCTTCATTCCAGTTTACATGGATAACAACACCAGTACACAGAACCTAGTGAGCACTGGAAATTACAGACTAGTGTTCATTTAAGGCCAATGCAACCTTCACACAACTTCTTTCTATGAATGATAATTATTTGTTTAAAAAAATAGGTTTGCCACATCATTTCACATAAAGCAAGATATTTTTAGAAAGCATTTGTATGGCTGGAAGTTTGATATCTTCATTCTGCAAGGTATGGCTGGGGAAGGCAAGAAAGGAGTCTGCCGTCTGCATGTTTGGTACCTTATTTTGTCATATTCATGTGACAAACACATATATAATGCTTTTTATATGCCCAACACTGTTCTAGGTTCATTTAAACATATTTCCTGACTTAGCTCTTGAAAACCCTATGAGGAATATACTACAAATATTCCCTTGTTTAAGGATGATGCAGCCTACAGTCCTTGACCGAGTCAAGTGAAGCTGGTACTTTAACAGGGTAGGCTGTATAGGGATCAGTATTTTCCATCTCTACCCCACACTCATATCTGCACACCTATATTTGTAATATTCATAATGTGCTATGTTCCTCGCAAGCCGATTTTTACTTGCCATTGAGTGGTGAGGGGTCCGTGTAGGGTTCATTCTTTTAAGACCTTGAATGGTAGAAGCTTGAGCTCATGAAGCCTGGGCAGGAAGGATCAAGGAATGACGAAGAGGACACACAGAGGGAGAAGGGAAATCACTGATGTCTCCAGGCCCCTTGGGGATGGGCATCCGGAACCAGACTTGAGTTTGCAGACGGGAGATTAGCCCCGAGAAGGGAAGAACAGAGGGTGTGGATGGGAACTATGTGAGCCTTAGGAGTAGGCATAGGACTTACAATTGTTTACAGAGAGGGAATGGCAATACATGCCACAGGGTCTCCTTTAACTGGCACTTAAAAATCGGCTCTTGCACCACGTGGAATCCCAAGAGTCATAGTGTGGTAATTTGCATAGGCCGTGCGACTGTACATTAATGCTTCTCTTCCCTTCATACATGCTGCTTCGTCTGCATCAGTGTGTAAATAATCCTGGCCGGTGAACTTGACATAGTTCGGTGGTTGACTTGAAACTTTCGTTGTTTTGTTTACTGCTGTAGTCCAAGCCTTCATTAATTAACATTGGGATTTTGTCTTGGGACTAATTCATTCCTTTATTTTGGTCTCATCAGAGAATGTATTTAACAAGGCCCGAGTCCCACCAGTTGGTCCCTAGCTACTGAAGGCTGCTCATACAGACCAGCTGCTGGCATGGGCTATTAGCTGAGAATTTAACAGCAGGGTGTGCTTAATTCTAGTAATTGCATTGATAAAGTTTACTTTCTGCTGATTCCTTTTTCATATACTTTTCTGAAGTTAGATATTTTTTCTGCTATCGTGCAGTTAAACTCAATTTCCTTGAAAGGTTTCGTTTCCACGGATGCTTTCTTTTGCCTACAATTATACTTTATTCAGTTCAATTCTGTCATTTAAGGGAGAGGATGTACTGAATACAATTGATCTTGGTAAGGCTCAAGCTTTTGAAAAGTCTGGATTCACATCGATCTATAAAATGGCTATGAATTTCTCTCTGTCTGGGAGATAGGTATCACCTGTGTCTTGTACACCCTTTCATTGTGGTTAAGTGGCCAGACTCTGAAGTTGGATGATGTGGGTGGAAATGCTGGCGTTGCTCCATCAGCCTGGGCATGTAATTTCACATCTCTTCTAGCTGTAAACTATGGGACTTCGTGAGGATAGTAGTGCTTTCCTAGTGGGATTTCTTGAATGTTAAACTCATAGGATGTTGCTTGGTACCCAGCAGTTTATCAGTGGGCCCTGGCTATGACAAGGATTTCTAAGCATAAAGAGGAAGTGTACATTATCCTAGCTAGAATTGTGTGGTGGCTGCCCTTGCTTTCTTGGGGAAATCACACATTCCAAGAAATGGTGATGTTTTGCTTATGATATTGCAGTTTCTTAAAGTTTAGAGAGACTGACCAGTAAACAGGGAGTATAGAGCCCATATTACCTTAGCCCCGGACTGCTCAAGAAAGGGCAATCAGAAGCCCGAGGTGGGATTGCATCCTGAAACACCACAGTGAGGACAGGAATAAGAAAGCTCGGGGTCTTGTGTCCAGGTGGAGAGAGTAAGAAATTGCTTTCATAGCTTCCAACAATTCATTTCGGAGGCTGATGTAATGTAAAAGCTTATCTAAGCTCAGGCTAAGAGAAAATGATACTATTTCATTTGGATGGTAGTATGTAATAAGGTTAGTAGAGCCTTTAAGGATGTTAATTTCCTGGGCCCTGTGCTAGCCTGACTTGTTTGACACATCCTTTGAAGCCTAGCATGGTCTGATCATACATGTTCAACATCTCCATCTTTACATAAATTAGGAACCCTTAGTGTTTTGACTCTGATAGATTGTTGGCCTAGGTCTGTGTTCCTGATGTCATATGACAAGGTTTCCAAAGCAAGGAAATGGTGCAGGGAAAAGTGCCCAGCCAGGCTAGCAAGGGGCACAGTGCATAGAGCAAAACTAATAGGGGGGACATTTAGTGACCCTTGTTGAACTGTGGTGGTATCAGCCATTCCATCGGGCCCAGGACATTTCCTACTGTGTCTAGACATGTTGGCACAGATTCGCCGAGGGTGTCTGTCCAGCAGTGACCCACAGGACCTTCCCCCGGGGCCTCATGTTGAGCAACACAACTGCTTCCCTCTCTCCCTTTTCTCCACCATCTGATGGTTTCAGCAGGTGCCTGGGAATTGGTATTGTTCTCACCTCTGATCTGTGTGCTGGTCCTCATTTGTTCACTCTGGTGTGACACATTAAAAAATGATAATGATGGCTCTACACTTCTGGTGGCCTTTATTGGCAGCAGTTTTCGGGAAGCTGCTGGGGGAGACTCAAATACAAAGAAGGTGAGTGAGGTAATGCTACTTTTTTCAGATCGAGAGCACACAGGGTATAACTGAACCACCCTCCTCTATAGCATTTTATGATATAAATACAATACCGATTATTTAACGTTAGTAATTGACTAGAAATACTAGTGTTTCATAAAGCCAGAAGCTCAGAGATCTCGGACTTGATTTGGCTTCTCCTTTTCTTTGGTTCTAAGCACTCAGGCAGATGGCTCGCCTTTCTTAAGTTGGGCAGAATTTTACAAGGTGACCAGAAGGTCCTCTTGCCCGTGTCCCTGTGCTTTTCGTCAAGAACAGATTAGTGTGCCCTCCCCCCCGACTAGTATTAGGATCATCTCTGTCTTTCTTCATTTTCTCCCCAGTTGCTTCCTTTAGGGAAATAATTTAGTTTTCACACGTTCTCTGTGGGATAAGCCATCGTCACATATAGTAACCACTTCACAAGGGCTCCTTTAGCATTCAGTGCCGTTTACGTGGCAGGAGGATTTGACATTGACCAAGGAATTGTTAATACTGGGGCTCTACCCTCTCATCATCTTCATGTTCTCAGCACCTTGCAGCCTGCTTACCCAGGGTTTGTGTCTGTGGAGGGGAAGGGGGTGATGCTTACCCAGGGTGTGTGTCTGTGGAGGGCGGGGGACCCAGGGTGTGTATCTGTGTATGTCTGCAGAGGGCGGGGTGATGCAGTTAAAGGATGCTTTTAAGTCTCGCCTCACGATGGCTGCAAGGCATTAAAAGATCATGCCATTAGTATCTTCATCTTGGCCATCCTTCTTCCCCTCCAGGGTGAATGTGCTCCTTACGAAGAGAGTCAGAGTGTTGAGTGCATCCCTAAGAGCTGTTTCATGTTACACTGAGCTAATCGGGGCTGTGCTCTCAGACCCATCTCTCGGGAGCCATCGTTTGCAAAACCTGTCATGCTAAAAAGCACACAGAAACCATCAGATAAATGCCTGGCATTACTCCCGAAGCACTTGGAAGTTTGGGATTGAAAGCCAAGCAGGGTGTGTCTGCTTTCCGCCAGTTAGGCTTGTGCGTGTCACCCCATCGCTGTGCAATTATTAAAGGTTGCTCATTCGTGCATTTAGTCAGCCAGCAAGTAGCTTCCCCCTTAAGGCCAAATGCTCATCTAGGGAAAGGTGTATGAAAACCATGACCTCCCAAATCTTGTCTTCTACATTAGATTACAAATGTTGAGAAAATTAAAGACAGTTTCTGAATCATTCCTTTTGTAGCATCATATATAAAAGTATGTTAGTCACTATGCATTTTGTTGGTTTGTTGGGTTTGTTTTGTTTTGTTTTTCTTTTTTGAGATTGTCTCACTATGTAGTCCTAGCTAGCCTGGATCTTCTACATAGACCAGGCTGGCCTTGAACTCCCAGTGATCTTCCTGCTTGTTTTGCCTATGCCTCCAGAGTACTGGGATAATAGCCATGTGCCACCATACATATCCTGGATTTAATAGTCATAAAATAAAAGTAAAAACAATTAAAAACAGCCTTCAGAACATCCTTTGGGGATTAAAAACAAAATACATGAAAGATTTATTTATTGTTTAAAGGGGCTTGAATTACATGGGTTTTCATTTAATCATTCTGTTTTCATTTGCGGCTTCTTAACCTTTATTTATTGATTTTTTTTAAATGCCTGCTTCACCACAAAGTGCTTAGGAAGAGCTTCGGTTTGCTTGTTTTCAACATTCCTTATTAAACACGGGCTCCTAACAAGGAGGGCAGGATTTTGCAGACTCAGAATAACTACTGTATATAGGTCACATTGACTTCTCTCTCGAAGCATGGGAAGGGTACAGTTTTTACCATGATCAAATTCAGCGCATTCCAGAAAGAATGAGCCCAAGACACTCTTCCTTCACGCAGATTGTTATACTTCCTGACCTTGTTTTTCTTGACTGTCGCCCTAGCCGGAGTTTACTTCTGCTTCCTCTGCTGAGGGCTTGTTTTCCTATTAAACTTCTGCCTTGTTCTCTGGAGAAAGGCTAAAGCAAGCGCCTCCCTCCCACTCATTCTTAGTCAGTATCCTAAACAATAGAGCTAGAGGGCATTTGCAGACAGGCGTGATTAGACTTTTTCTAATCCATCCGCCTCCCATGACACCCTCGTCATCGCTCACCTCCTGTCCAGTTCTTGCTGGTCCCACTTCCCTCCCCAAGTGGTACCCGTTCTGCTTTCATTTCACACGTGTGCCATGATTCTCTTCTCCTCTTTTCAGTTTCTACTTTTTAGTTTCCATAGAGAGACACACACTCTTGGACACGTTTCTGTACACACTTAGATGTCAAATCTGCAAATGAGATGAACATGTGGTATTTGTCTCTGGATCTTTGTTATTCTTTTTTTTAATATAGTGATCTATATTAATTATTCTGTTGATTTACATTTAAGCTGGTTCTGTTTCTTTACTATTGTGACTAGCTCAGAAAATAAGCATGGATCTGCAGTGTCCCTGGCTTAGAGTCTCTGTGTCTAGACACAAGAGTGGTATGGCTGAACCATGACAGTTATATTTTTAATTTTCTGAAAAGCCTTTATACTGATTTCCATAGTGGATCTACCAGTTTCCATTCCCACCATCCATGTATCGTGGCTCCTCCTCTTTCCCTGCATCCTTGCTAACATCACTTGCCACTTATTTCTTAATTCATGAAATAGAATTGCAAAGTAATTTTAGTAGACATTTTACCGAAGGCTAAAGGTGTTGAAAAAGATTTTATTCGAGAAACATTCTGTTTAGTTTGTGAGCCCTTCAATGATTGAATAATTTGGGGATTTGTGGTACATAGTTCTTAATACCATTTTAGATATTAGTTCTTTGATTGATGTGTAATTGACAAAGATTTTCCCCTCATTTTGTAGGCATGTTTCTTTAGTCTGCTGATTGCTTTTTTGCTATACAGACTTAATTTTGCATAATCCCATTTGACAATTCTGGGGTTATTTGTTAAGATGTTGAAGTCCTTTTCCAGAGTATCCTTGATACATATTTTCCTAATTCTTAGGTAAACAGTGTTTACGTAAGAATTTTACACAGAGCTTAATTTGACTGGTTTTGATAGTGAAAATTGTAGTAATCTTAGCCATACTTTAAAAATGTATCTTCTTGTGTAACATTCAGCTGTATCCTTTACCAGACAGAGCCTCAGATTGTATGGTCAGTCTCTCCATAGCAGGTATGTACTTGGTGAACCTAGCATGGCCTGTTAACCAGTCTGCTTCTGTTTTAGGTAAAGGATTGCATTGTGCACACTCTATCTATGGTTTCCTTTCCCACTTTTTTTTTAATCCGCAGATATCATGGTTGTAATGCTACTATAGCTTTAAAATTAGCACACTAATGATCTTCTCCCGTAAGACTTGCAAAGGGAAGTCCTATCAGTGCTTCGGGAGGAAAAGGAGAAAGTCTTTGTCCATGGGATAGCAGAGCCTTATAGCCTATTTGTGGCCACATAAGACAGCCATAAAAGACAGCAATTGGGATGGGTTAAGACCTGGGCTTTGGGGACTAAAAAGGGCTCTTTAATGTAACTAATTAGTCACGGAGAAATGTTTTCAAACATCCACCAAAATAAATCAGGATTTCCTGGTTATGAATTGAGCATTAATTACAGGAGAAAGCTGTACCACACCAGAGGAGGGGCTCCTAGATAAGAAGGCTAATGGCTCTCTTCCCACTCTGAAGCCATTCTCTTGGGATACAGTTTCTCTCCATCCTTCATGTACCCATGAGAACCAAATCTCAAGGTCCAGCAGGTATCTCAGGGCTGCTTCCACACCTCCTGTTCATTTTACACAGTGACCTGGGGCAGCAGCATTAATTCAGCCTGTCATGATGCTCTTGAAACCTTTCCATTTCAAGTGTTCCTTGTAATGTGTTGAAACAAGGATAGAGTTATAGCTCTCTGCTTGGCCTTGGGCTGGAAGGGTGTAGTGGTAGGGAGCACGGGCCTGCTTTTCGTCCCGCCCGGCTCCCGCGCAGCTAGCTTTACACCCGAAATAACAACACACAAA
>LOJH01054152.1:0-11705 GCA_001685095.1 Ellobius talpinus
GTAATGAGATCTGGTGCCCTCTTCTGGCCTATAGGCATACATGCAGGCAGAACAATATATATATATATGTGTATATATATATATATATATATATATATTTCTGGGTTTTCTTTTATTGTCAGTTTTGTTTTGTTTTTGTTTTTTTGTTGGTGGTTTTAAAGTAGTCTCTATACATAGCCCTGACTTTCCTGAAACTCATAATGTAGAAGAGGCTGACTTCAAACTCACAGAGATCCATCTGCCTCTGCCTCCAGAGTGCTGGGATTAAAGGCGTGTTGCCACCACACCTGGGTGTTTTTCTCTTTTTAAATACAATTGTCTTTTTAAGATTTTAATTACGTGTGTTTCTGTGTGTGTGTGTGTGTGTGTGTACAAGTATGTGCCATACACATGATTTATCTTTTTCCAAATCACCTTAGGTTTAACATCATCCAAACACATATGCAGGCACACACACCACACACACACATGCATGCACTGCTAACAGATACCAGATGCAAACATCAGATTCCCTGGTGCTAAATTAATAGGCCATTACTCCATAAAGAGTGCTGACAACTGAAATAAGATCTTCGGAAAAAGCAGCAAGCACTCTTAACTGCTGAGTCACCTCTCCAGCCCTGACTTCTTGATTTTCAATGACACAGACAGTATAGATATTAATTGAATTGTTTTTAGGTAGCGTACTGTGCTCCTTCAGGAGCTTGGAACTTTGACTCTGGTACTATCAGCGTTAGACACATTAAACACATGACTATCTTTGACTAAGCACTAAAATATACCAAGTACTATATATACTGTCTATAATAATTGTACATAATCATATGTCATTTAATATTTTTAACAATAGCCACATAAATTCTTCCTGCTTCCTCTCTGAGAAAAAAGAGAGAAAAAGCAAATGATGTGCGGAAGCCATGGCAAAATTTAGTGCTGGCCTGTGACAACCCTAAGGCTTCCTTTAGTTTCAATGGCCATACACATTGCTCTGTCTTCTTGCAGATGCTTTCAGAAAGTTCCAGGACATGGGCAGCTCAACAGGCCACCAACAGACACCACTATATAGATTGTACCAATTGCATTGTTTTAGTTGGTGGGAAAGCATCACAAGGCTTTCGTGACACTGCCCAGCTGCATCCAATCATTGAGAAAGCTCACTTGGCAAACAAACACATGCTGAGCACCAGCTGTGCCATGTGTCGTAGGTCACAATGCCACCAAAGGCATAGCTCGGAATGCATCACATCATCCCTACTTTGCAGGAATGCATGTGCTTGAAAGCCATTGGTCGACCTCGTTTCAATCATTTTTGGACATCATTATTAAGTTATGCACGTAGAGCCCTATCAATCTCCTGGTACTTTGCATGAAACCAGAAAAGGAACTGGAGCATGGATAGCCCACCATGGGCCACGCCACTAAAGAAGACAGACTCTCCCTCTCCCATTGACCATCAGCTGCTGACAGTTGCCTCAGTTAGGGGTAGGCCGCATCCCTCTCCAAGTGAAATACTGATTAGTGCTCTACCCCTGCGTGTATACAAGCAGCACTAACTGGACTCAGAGCGTCAGAAGGAGAAGGAAGAGGAGGAGGAGGAGAGAACATGAAGTTGGAAGGTGGGGAATGATCTAAATACATTGTGCTCATCTATGAAAGTGTCAAGGAATTTTTGAATAGAGCTGAACCTGCATTTAGTTTCTCAGATAGAGTAAGAGCTAAATACTCGTTCGTTGAATAAAAATATAAATGGGTGAATGGAGCTGAGTCAGCAAGTGAAATGTGCACCTTCAGATAAATGAGGCACCCAGCTCTCCCAGTGAGAGCATGGTAAACCCAGAGGCTGGAATGTGCCAAGGGGACAATGTTCAGGGGAATCCTACTGCCTCCTCTAGGAGCTAATCCTTCCTTCTACATCTCTTCCGGAAATCTAAGCTAGACTGGCTAGTTGTTGCATTATCAAAGATGTTTCAGTAAGAATGATCCCTGCCTGAGACCTTTATTCCACATGCAAGTGGATTTGAGGGATCTGTGCCTTCTTGATGGGGATGGATAGTTGGGGGCGGGGGGTGATAAAGTTGATGACTCTTGATACTGAGCATACCATGAAAATTTGTGTACATTTGCTCAAAAGACACTTTTTCAGGACACAAAGCCTGTTTGTTTGTTAAGGCAGGCTTGCTCCATGTTGCTTATGTTGGTCTTAAACTCACAAATCCAAATGACCCTCATGACTCAGCCTCCTGAGTAACTGGTACATCCATGTCCTTAGGTGATCTCACATACAATGGTGACTCAGATGTGTCCGTCCAGAGTGCCATCCATGGTCCACATGAGGCCAACAGGGATGGCTATTAAAGTGGCCCAACACAAAACTGTAAACATTTTTCTAAAAGGCTAAGGTTTTCTTTGTGGTTGTTTAAAAACTATGTTAACTTGATTGTATAGTTCTTGTGTGAACTTTGTACACAACAGCACAGTATTACAATATCAAAATGTTGAATACACCTAGATCTCCTCACTCTGAGGCTGTTCCCTGGATGAATGCGATGTTAAAAAGATGTAGTCCTTGGATCAGTGTGCAGATTTTTAGCAAGAATGGATCATGCTGAAGAGAAATGCCTGGCTCTATGCTGCCTTCAGGTGTGCCCTGTTCTCTCTCTTTAGAAGAAAGCACCTGTGAACTATGATGCTTTCACTGATAGAGATGTCTAATTGGTTGTTAGGAGAAAACTACTCCGGGCTGTGCTGAATGGAACAAAACCACTCTTAGGGTCCAATTCCTCCTCTGAGCTCGAAATTGCTCTATTTCACTCTTACCAAATGGTCATTCTATGTTTAAACACTTCCTTGGGTAGCAGCAAATCTACCTCCTGCTAAATCAACCCACTCTATTGTTGAGTAACTCTCAGGAAAATGAGAACCTAGCAGCGACCCCCATGCATGAAGGCAGAGAGAGAGTTGTAATGAAGAGATATGCCTCCGATGATATGAATCAGCCATCTAGGCTTGTGTGCCTCTATTCTTCACTGTTCCCACACCATAAAAGGTGTACTACTGGCATATTTAGCTACTTAAAGATTCAAAGGTCTTGTTAGAACTGCCAAATAAGAAATGTCATTTTTTGTAAAAAGCAAACACTACATTAAATATTTACCGTTGGAGGTGAGGTGGGCTCCAGATGGAATTTGTCTGGAAAAGCTCTGCTCAGAGTCATGTGTCTGGCATGCTGGTAATACTGTCAAAACAAAGCCAGTTCACATGTTATGAATATATGAGGTATTTCATCAACCAAGTAAGGGCATAAGGTCCTATCTTCCTAGGCCTGGAAAAATCTATCTCCATATCAACTGCTATGTAAAACTGTACTTTTTGTGTGATACTTGACCATATCAGACATTGTGTTGACCAATAGCTTGCTGTATATTTGAAGCTGGGGAAACTATGTGTCCCAAATTGAGAATAAATAAAAAACTGACCATCTATGGTTCTATTACCTGACAACATTCATGTCCAGAAATACCACAAACATTGTGGGAGATCAGTTGTGTTAGCCATGCTGAGATCTGGACTGAATGTAAACATGACTGAAAATAGCTTTCATTCTTCTTATCTAGACATATTGGACACTAATCCTGCCCAGACCTAGATAAGGAACAGAACTAAGGCCCTGGCCTTCCTGCTCATGGTTCAAATGAGGGAGTAGCATTAACTACTTAGGTCATCCTGAGTACCAGCATTATTGGATATAGATACTCAGCAGATAGCTGCACCAATTCTTGACCAGGAGAATTCAATAATATGCAAAAACCATATTGCAGGAAAGCTAAGTTACTTTGCGTAGTACTAAATCACTCAGTTTTAGGCTATATGGACACCTAGATGATTGCACAGCTATGGAACAAATGAGTGGAGGCATTGCCTGTATTAATGCATTCACAGATAGTGTCCTTTCCAGCCTGCATCAGAGAGGAATATGACTGCATCATCTGTGGAGGGAAAAACAACTAAGGTCTTTGCTCTTGACATTTTCTCAACTCCACAAAGCCCTTCTGCAATGCCTGTTAGGCATCAAACTAAGTGCATGCTGGGTTCATGCTACATCCTGAAAGATGTGGTGTCCTGGATATCTAAACCCAGGAAGACTTGGGTATATAGCTTTGAGGACTCTCAGTCAAAAGGTACAGGGACGCACCCTGAAATTTCAGTACTTGTGGTACTGAGTTAAGTTTGCAGATGGGACTAGAGGCAAGGTTTTCATTGGGTAATATCTCAACGAGCTCTGCCTAGCTCCCGAGGAGCTTTCTTACTCTGCCTAGGTATCTCCAGTCCAGAAGATCGGAGAGCCTTTCTGTGCGATTCCTCTGGATGATTCTTTGACGGCGTGACTGTTTGCAAAACCCATAGAGAAACTGAGTCAGTTGATTGCAAGAATCGTCTGGAGATCGGAAGCGCCTGTCGACGATGTAAATACCTGCAGAACACAGACAGAGATCAAAACAACTTCTAGTTTATCAATGTAAACACCTGGAGAACACTCACACAGATCCAAACACGACATCTAACTTACTGCCTAGGCTCCACCAAAGACCACAACTTGCCCATCATCAGTACCTGCCTAAGCTACCACCTCCACTTTATTCTCCCCTCTTCTAAGGTTCTATATTTTCTACAATCTTCTAATTATTAAAAATCAGCAGCAGCCTTCTGCCACCAAAACCAATCTTACCTTACAAAATTATATCTAGCCCTCTGGGTCAGTAATTCTCTAGGAATTGCTGCTAACCAGAAACACCAGATGGAACCCTATCTTAGCTTCCCCTTCCCCCACTCCGTGGTCTCACTAACAACCTCACTGAACTACCAGAGGAGAGCTGCATCCTGCAGGCTCAACTGCTAAGGCACAGGCAGAGAACCCATCCTGGAATTGTTGCTATGCAACATGAACAGATACACAGTGAAATGCAAATTGTCCTACAGTCTTTAAAAAGTGATTTTTTTTCTACCATGACATGGATCTTTGAAAGAATAAACGTGTTCTCTATAGAGCGACCAATATGCATACTCCCAGACCACACCCACCGTGTTATTGCTCCTAGGACTTAAGGGGAAAAAATCCCATCACCACCATCAAAAAACAACTTAAAGGCAAAGTTTGCCCAAGTTCCACCCCTCTGCAATTCTTCTTGAGAGCAAAATATTCAGCATTAAGAACACTCTTCCCTATGGATCCCCTACTTAAATCTCCTTTTAATTAAATGAGAAATATAAGCTTTAATTTCATTAAAGGACAGCTTTAGCGTTAGACCCTGTGAAGACCTTGAGGACACAATGAAGGAAAAAAAATCTCACCATACGCAGTAGGGTCAGCCACATGCTCTTGCATGAAACAGCCAAAGCCAGAGAGGTTTGTCGTCACACTCGGGATCCCCATCACGGTGCATTCGGCTGTGAGAGAATGGGCAAAGGAGGAGCTGCAGACTCACTCTCAATCCCCACGTTCACATGGAGGAGAAAGAGCCGTTTCCTAGGGGTAGATTGTTACTCCCTGCCCCGCATGGTATAGACTCTTTATCTGCACTCATAACACAGGTAATCTTTGCTTCCTTTCCCTGAAGCAATGCTGACATCATCCCTCTCTGACAGGTGAAGAAATTAAAGTATGAGGAGTTGATGTCACTTGGCCTCTCTGTAGAATGGGGGGGGGGGACATGGGAAAGCTGGGCCTGAAGTGAGTCATCCAGTCTGAGAGTTCTTGCTGGGACCCGCTGCTTTTTACTGGCTGAGCCCAGCTGCCTACTTTTCTGGTTGACTTTTGTTCCATTGTGAGCTTGTGACTCTGCTTGTGACTTTGTGGGGGAGGTGTGTGCTTAGACACAGCCAGGTTTTCCCCTGCTGTGATCTCCTCTGCCTACAGCCCAGCCACTCACTTACAGGTGCAGGGAATCCATGTCTCTTTCAGTCTTCCCTCACCTTTTAATTAAAAGGTGTTAATTGTTTCCCAGAAAATAGCTAAGCTATATATAAGTATAAAATATCTTTCTCTCAAAGATAGCTGTGTTTTCCTTTGTTTATTTGTGCATGAGAGTGTGAACCTGTGTGTGTGTGTGTACATTCATGTGTGGATGCCCACGGCTGATGTCAAGGAAATTTCCTCAATTGCTCTTACACCTTATTCATTTAGGCAAGGTTTCTCAATAAAATCCATAGCTGGTATTACTTGCCAGATTTCTCTGGGTACCCCCTTCCTATTTCCTCTGAGACTGGAATCACAGGCTTATTGCCACTCCCACAAGGCATTTGGTGGGATTTGGTGTTCTGAATGCTGGTCCTCATGCAAACATGCCCAGTCCTTTAACTCTTGAGCCATCTCCTTATCCCAACACCTACATTTTAAACAAGCGATATACATTTATGCGGTTGTGGAAATCTCCTTGGTTCTTGTGTGGAGATGTGTGGAAAAGCTGAGTCATTATGTGTGAGGTAGTTCAGTTTAGGTCATGGCTTTGTCTCCTCTGCTTGTATTTCCTCCTGGCTCAGTTCTGCAGCCACACAGCAGCACTTTTTTACTTTTAGGGAGGTTTCAGAAGGGGAGTAGATAGGGATTGCCAACTTCTTTAACATCTGCCGAAAATTTTGGAACTCCTCCTGGGAATAATTCATATAGCTACATAAACACAAAGTTTTGTCTAAAAATGCCATGAGATTTTTTTAAAAAAAAAAACTTTATTTTCATTCTCATTCAGTAATTCACTACTATATTTTGTAGTTAAAGCCAGGAAACCATGGAAGCTCAATGTATGTCCCATGAATGAATTTTATAAAATAAACATTTTGTTGGCCTCCTCAAAGCCCAGTGCTGGTGTTTTGGCTTCCTAACTGTTGCTCTCCTAAACACCACGACTGCAAACATTTGGGGAGGAAAAGGTTTTTTTCACCTTAGGTCTCACAGTCCATCCTAAAGGGAAGTCAGGGCAGAAACTCAGGGAGACACCTGGAGGCAGGAACTGAAGCAGAAGCCATGGAGCCACACTGCTTTCTGGCTTGGTTCCCATGGCTTTCTCAGCTTTCACAGACCCAACTGCCGAGGATTGACATCACCCACAGTGGGCTAGATCCTCCCACATAGAACATTAATCAAGAAAATGCCCCTCAGATTTGCTTACAGGCCAATCAGAAGGAGGCATTTTCTCAATACAGGCCAATCTGAAGGAGGCATTTTTCTAGTACAGGCTAATCTGATGGAGGGATTTTCTCAATACAAGTCAATCTGATGGAGGGATTTTCTCAATACAGGCCAATCTGATGGAGGCGTTTTTTCAAGTGAGGTTCCCTCTTCCCAAATAACTAGCTTATTTCAAGTTGAGAAGAAAAAACTTAACCTGTACAGTTGACTTTAGTCAATGTTTTCTATAGTTAAAACAGCACCATATTATTGTTATTAAAAACAAACTAGAGATGATGTACTCTAGTTAAATTCATGCCACAGAAAGGCTTGTTTTTTCTTCAAGTACCAATTTAGAGAGTGACTATTCTCTTTTGCGGTTTGAATACAAGATGGCCATATAGATTCATGTGTTTGAACAGCTGGTAGTGCGATTTGGGAATCAATGAAACCTTTAGAAGGTGCAGTCTTGCTGGAGGAGAGCTTTGGGGTTTATAGTCGCTCTCCTCTGCCTGTCAGCTCTCTTCTTCCTGAGTTCAGACACAGCCCTCTACTCCTGCTTCCAGGCCTTTCATGTCTGCTGTCCTATCTTGTCTATTACCACAGACCATAAACTGTTGGAACCTCAAGTCCCCCAAACACCTTTCTTCCATAAGCTGTTTTTGTTGTTGTTTTAGGGTTTTTATTTATTTGTTTGTTTGTTGGTCAGGGTATTTTATCAAAGCAATAGGAAGAACACTAATATACCCATTTTGGTCAATTTAAAGGTACAGAAAAACTCACTGGCTGTGTTAACTCTCTCACAATTTCCTTCCTGATTTATATCCCATAACTTCTTCCTTGTCCTTCATCTTAGAACATTAGATAAATCCCTATGATTTGGGGTCTTATAAAATGAAGTGTTGGGAACCTGGAGAGATGGTTCAATAGTTAAAATCATTGGCTGCTCTTGTGAAGGACCCATGTTTGATTTTCAGCACCCACATGGTATCTCACAACCCTCAGTAACCCCAGTCCCAGGAGATCCAATGCCCCCCTGGCCTCTGTGAGAACTGCATGCCTGTGATGCACAGGCATCCATGCAGGCAAACACGTATACACTTTAAATAAAAGTGAAATGCCTAAAAGATGTTTTGCTGGGCTGTTGGTCGCGTATACATTTGATCCCAGCACTTGGCAGGCAGAGGCAGCTGGAGCTCTATGAGTTCGAGGCCAGTCTGGTCTACAAAGCAAGTTTCAGTACAGCCAGAGCTACAGAGAGAAATCCTGTCTCAAAAAAACAGTAAAAACAACAAACAAACAAACAAACAAAACAACAACAACAAAAACCATTCAGTGGAAAGGCAGGGTAGGTTTATAACAATCTCTGCACTGATGGGCATGTTTTCCCAGTCCCTCAGTCAGTCACGCATTTGTTTTTGCCTCCTCTGTCCACAGTAGGTTTCCCTACAGGAAAACCACACTCCACACTAGAAACTGTGGGAAGAGAAATGGATAACATGTGTCTCATTCGTCAGCAAAATATGCATTTTGTTTATTACTTTATTAAATATGTGATTGAAATATTCTCTGTGGACATATCCTCCTTAAAAGGAAAACTGTTTTAAAAATGTAGACGTGACACTAATAGTAAGCTTTAGAACTACAAGGGAGAAAAACAATTTAAATGCATTTTTGTGTCGAATTTCAAGAAGTAGTCATATTTTGTCTCTTAAAGTTTTAATAATTTTCTACTGTTGATTAATTACATGGGCGGAAGGTAAACGTTCTGGGTGCAAAATCACATAAAAGAGAAAATTCTAATGAAGAAAAAAAGGAAAAAAGGAAAAAGCAAACCCTTTACAGTTTGCTTGTTCCAATACTATAGAATTCTCGTCTTGTAATTTGATAGGATTGAAACAATAGATCAGAATAAAACAGCTTCAGAGCCCTTAGACTGCTCATACTGTGCGGGTGACAGTAGTCTCTCCTCATAGAGTTCTAGATACCGTATTTAAATTCTAGAATGAAAACATAGACATGCTGCTCTTGCAGAGGATCTGGTTTCAGTTTCCACTGCCCCCCACATGGTGGCTGACAATCAACTATAACTCCAGTTCCAGGGGAATCTGATATCTTCTTCTGGCCCGTGAAGGCATTGCATGCATATGGTATGCATATCCATACATGTAGTCGAAACAATTATACACATGAAAAATTTAAGTATATCAACGTTGTGAGAGTTCTTCTCTTTAATAATTCAACCTAATGCTGCCCCTTTTCCTGGCCTCTGTTGTCTCTTGAGTTGTACAGGTCAATAATTTTTTTTTAGCATTTTGTTTTAAAATAAGTGGAATTAATCTAGATCAGGAAGGGTATTTCTTATTACCAAGAAGACATAGGAAAGTTATTCCTATCCTTTATGCTGGAATGCAGGCAAACTGTTTGCTTTTTTATTTATTATTTATTTAGTGGTGCTGGAGATTGGAGGGATGGCCTTGTATATTCTAAGCACAGTCTCATAGGTTTGTCCCCATTTTCAGAATCTACAAAGCATAAAACTGATGCTTGAATGGATCCATTCCTTATCATTTTTTATAGGAACTGAGAAAGCAAAGCCTCAGTAGAGGTTTCCAGCCAGCTTTAACATACATACACATATGAAATAACGTGCAACCCAATCAGAATCTGTCCGTAATCATACATGTCACATACCTGGAGTGTAACCCCAGGGTTCATAGTATGATGGAAACACCCCAAGATGACAACCCCGGACAAACTCTTCATAATCCATGGGTAGTAGCGGGCTAGTGGAGGACAGGAATTCTGGGTGTAAAATCACCTTAAAAAGAAAGTTATAATTAAGAAAATGAAGCAAAGACAAAGTCCCTCTATACTTTATTTCAGTCCTAGAGAATCCATGTGTTTGATGTTCACAGATAGAAGGGAAATAAGTTGTAAAAATCTTAGACCCTCCACCTCCTTCCACTCTGTAACTCTAAGTCTGTGCTCTGCACTAACTTTGCCCTTCATCTCCAAATCCTGGGTCACAGGGTGGAGAGGAGGCACACACATTCTCTGCTTTCACACAAAACTCTTCCCTTGAGCCTTCTCCAGCTCTGTTCCCCAACTTCTGATCCCTGTCTGATTTGTGAGTCTGTTCCCAACTTGAGCAGGGAAAAGATGGATCACCTGTGACCTACACATGAGTCATCTGAGGGAGACAGACCTCAGGGGAGGGAAGAGGCTGAAACAGTCCTGCCCAGGTTACATCATGCCATCCCCTCTCACCTAGAGGCTGTTGCCACCTACCATAGCTCGCTTTTATTCCCCAAGGCTCTCTAGTCCACACAACACTGGAGTGTTCTGCAAAGACGCTATTCATGCCTCTGCTCAAAAGTCATGTTTGCCTCAGAGAAAAATACATGTACACAAAGGCCTGTGTGCAGTGGAGTGCTGGTGTTCAGGAACAAAAAAGTCAAATCATAAATACCTATTTCTATGTAAAATATCATCACTGTACGATATCCTGGAAAAGACAGAATTGTCAGGACATATGCAGAGCATAAAAGTGTTTAGGATGCAAAGCTTCCCATCTCATACTGTAAGGATAAATACACACCATTGTTCGTTTGTCCAAACTCAGGATGAATGAAGCCAAAGGTGAGACCCAGTATGAAGACATTGGAGGGATAGCAATGTGCCAATTGAGACTCATCAGTTCCAGCAAACAGACCATGCCACTAAGGATGCTACAGAAAGGAGGTGGTGCCTGGATAAGACTCCCAGAGAATGGAAATCAGAAAATGGCTCCTGAATTAAAGGCTATTAAAGTGTATACACAAGGCTGGAAAGATGAGGGAATACATAAAGGGCTGGCTGCACATGTGTGCAGAACCCACATGGAAATCCAACGGGGGGATTGTTCCACCAGAGGAGCTGGGTTAGATTCCCAGAACCTACAGGGTGACCCATAGCCATCTCTTCCAGTTTCAGAGTATCTGATGCCTTCCTCTGGCCTTCTTGGGTACCAGGCATATGCATGGCGCATTGTCATACATGGAGGTACAGGTGTGTGTCACTCAGCCTGGCAACCTGAGCTTGATGCCCGAGAACCAAAGGTGGGAGGAGAGAACTGACTCTGCCCATTGTCCTCTGACCTTGTCACGATTGCCCTGCCACATGTTATCCTCCACCACATACACAAAATAAATAATGAATAAACGTAATCTTAAAAATGAAATGCCACAAAAGAAAACGAAAAATACTTAAAAACATAACTCTTATCAGACTCCTTTCCTGAAGTAAGTTTTAGAGTATGTTTTGATCACTAAAAAGTAGGTAATTTCCTTGTGCCTACTCTTAACATTGTTCAATTAATACAAATGCTAGGACCAAAGCTCAGAGCTGATGGAGATCTAAGAGTAATCGTACAAAGCAAAAAGCAGAATCAACCAATTTTTTAAAAAGTGTGTAAGTGTGTTTTTACAGAAAACACTTACACCTTTTCTCTGCTAGGTCCCTGGACAGCAAGGGGCCCTGATCCTGTACCAGAAGATCCATC
>LOJH01054153.1:3401-18564 GCA_001685095.1 Ellobius talpinus
CCAGTTGAAGAGTGGAAGGAGTGAGAGTACGAGCAAGGAATTCAAGACCATGAGAGGGGTTTATCCACTGAGACAGTTTGTTTGAGCTGATGGTAGCTCACCATCTCCAACAGAACTGGGAGTGAACAAGCATGGGTATAACCAAGCCCCTTTGAAGAGGGTTGACAGTTGGGGCAGACTGTGGGGCCACTGATAGTGACACTGGGATTTGTCTCTACTGCATATACCAGCTTCTTGGGATCCTATTCCCTATGGATGTAAACCTTGCTCAACCTAGATGTAGTAGGGAGGGCCTGGAACTTTACGCAGGGCGGGATGCATGGCCCTCTCTTAGGATTGGAGGGGGTGGGGTGGGATGGTCTTTGGAGCGAGAGGGAGGGGAGTGAGAGGAGGAGAGGGAGTGGGAATTTGGAAAGAAAAAAGTTTAAATAAATAAAAAAAAAGATGAAGCACTCAGCTCCAGATGAGATGTATACCCCAAAGCTCATGGAATAGCATGAAAGATAAACTAGAAAGAAGGGAAGAGCTGGAAGATGGGAATGAGCACTGTGAAAGTCTACAGTTTATATGTGACAAAGCTAGTGTACTCTTGAACTTACAGCAACTTGCTTACTTGTACAAGACCCATATAAAACCACACCTGCCAAAGTTCTGGCATACATGGGACAGATGATCATTCATTACCGAGAGGCTAATAGTAGCTGATAGCTGCTTAGGGAGGGAGTATAACTCTTCTTTGAGGACTTGGCCACTGGTAGGTTAACCACATTCCAGCAGAGGGGATCAAACCCACACACATGTATGGAAAACACTAATAAGATTAGTGTTCCGTAAAAGACAAAGACATTAAATTGGGAAGGGGACCTGTTGAAATGGATATGTGGGGACTATTGGAAGAGAATAACAGGAGTAAATATAATCATATTTTATTTTATTCAAGTATGAAATTCTTAACAATAAAGAAAAAATAAGAAACAAAATGGAATAAGTGTATGTATATTCTGTAGATACAGATATCCTTTTAAATTTATACTTACCAGGTATATATTTTACTAAAAGCACCAATTTGTTTCTATGGTAGCTATGGAGTACATCTCCAAATCATAAATTTTACCTAATTATTATAATTTGTTTTCAGAATTCCAAATATCCAAAAAAATCTCTAAGAACAAATTTTTTTCTGAGATATTATATTTTTGGTTGTGAGCCTACCCTTTAATGGCTGAGTCATCTCTCCTACCTGTGAGGTATTATTTTTATTCTCTTGCTCCAGAATCTGTGATGTTTGAGCCACTTCATGCCCTTTTTATTCACCTGTGTCACTTAGGTGAGGAATAAATATCTTTAGTCACCAAAGGCCTCTGCCTTTATGGTTACAAACTTTTGATACTTTTGATGTAAAAGTGTGTATTATTGGAGACTGAAGCCAAGCCTTTGTACCTGATAAGGAAATACCTCACCAAATAGCTCTTGAACTCTCCACCCCCCTGAATATCTGGGTTTTAAGGCGTGTATCACCAGGTCTGGCTATCACATTCATTTTAAATGGTAATATAGTTTCTAATGTCAATTGCCTGTTCCTCCTTTTTTGCACAGAATTTTCCAACATAAGAAATACATTGATATATTATAAAATAATACAGTTTCAAAAGTTGTATTTTGTTTTAATTTTCTTAAACAATATACTGCTTGAAAAGCAGGAATATTTTTGAAATGAAATAATTTCATTGTAGACAGTCATAGTTTGATATTCTGATTGAATATATTTACATAGTTTTCTTTCTGCTCTCTAGCATTTTGTGTTCCACTGCTATTATTGAATACTCTCATAAGAAGTCTTCTACCAAAGTATTTTCTACACAGAGAGGGCAACCTTACAATGTGGTTATAATATTAAATTCAGTTTCTAGATGAAGTGTCAAGTACCACAACTGGGTGAGTCCCTCTGACTTTGCCACCAATAGACATTGTTATCAATACCTAGATTTATGAAGTAGCTGTAGGGAAAGTCTCAGAACAAACAAGGCATCAGCACTTGGGGAAAGCACTTCAAAGACATTTGTGTAATAGGATGCGACAATATTAAACGAAACACAACCTGGACTTATAGTTTGAGCTAAGCCACAATAGCAGGTGATTAATAAACAAGTCACAGGCAGAGTTTTAAATTATAAAGATTTTGAATAGGAAATCTGACATGATGATCTAATAACTATGTTTCAAAAATGTTTAATTCAAAAGAAATTATATTGAAAAATCTAGCATTACTGTCTTCTTACCCCTATGCTAATCAATTTAATTATAGAAGAGATTAAAATTTTATAGCTTGGTGACATAAAGATTGGTTAACTCTTTTCACTGACAAGATTCAACTGAAAATGCTCTGATTTTGAATTTGTTGCAAAATAGGTTATCTTCAACACAGAAAGCAGCTTGCCCATATTTGTAAGCATTCTAAAACACTTGGCGCAAATATTTCTAGAAATGACACATGAATTACCTTTCCGTTTTGTGAATTTTTTTTAAACATAACCTGTATGATTTGTTAGAAGGTAAGTTGATTCTGGGCTGATTGATAAAGAAGCCTTCCATTTGTATACTTTGCATTAGGCTGTTGAGCTAAGACAACTCCACATGTTCTAGTAAAATGCAGTTTTTGATGCTTCGTGTGACCTGAGATGGCAGTAGGCAACATGTTTTTCACAAACGGAATTTAAATGAATGGTTAATTTATACAAACCAAAGTACATTGCTAGTTTATGAATCTTTCCCAGCTTATGTGCACAGTAGATATATATTCAGTATGTGCTGGTTTGAATAAAATGACTCTTATTTAAAAGCCTAGTAATCAGGGAAGGGAACTATTTGAAAGGATTAGAGGATTAGGAGATGTGCCTTTGTCGCAGTAGGTGTATCACTGGGGTTGCTTTTGAGGTTTCAAAAGTTCTGGCCAGTCCCAAATTTTCTCTCTCTTTCTCTCTCTCTGGATTAGGATGTAGCTTATATCTACTGCTCCAGTACCATGAGAATAGTCTATGATCCATGCAATGATACTAAAATCATGACAGACTAACCTTCTGAAAATGTAAACAAGTCCCTAATCAAATGCTTTGTTCATTAGAGTTGTCTTGATAATGGTGTCTCTTCATAACGACAGAACGCTGACTAAGGCAAGGACTCACTGGTCTGTTTTCCATTGGGTATTGGGATGAGCATTAAGACAATGCGGTCTTGGAATTAAATTTTCATATATTAGTAAAGAATTAATAATGGTCACTCGGTAGTATAGCCAAATTCATGTTTTCCCTTAAAAATGGAGAGAAATAGAGTAACTTTTTGAGAATTCTTCTGTATCTGGGAACACTAATGGGGAATAATCTGTCATAATAAAAAAAACCAGCAGAAACCAATAGTGAAATATTACCTTGTAAGACTGACTTATGCATGAAAGTCCACAGTCAGCAAAACACTAGGAAATAAGTTGAAGCATTCTTTGTGAAGCATATTTTAAACAAAACATATACTCTCATAGCAATTGTCATAGTCTTAAAATTAATACAGTTGCTGAATTTCAGCAAAACATTCACTAGAATATTTTTGTGTCTGCCCACTCATCATCAACTATGACAGCAATGTATGCACTTTGAGAGCTATGATAGACACTTAGGCATTGCTTTTCCTCCTCAAATTAGTTAGAAAATTCTACAGTCCATATTAATAAATGTGCCACACATTGGAGCCTTCAGGCCTCATTAACATGGATATTTTTAGGGTCACTTTTCTAAGGAAACATAGCTTAATTTAGTCAATCCAAGTGTACAGCTAGTCAAAGAATTTAATCTTTGCCCTGGAGGTTGAGGCAGAGCCCAATTAATTCTACCGAATTCTAGAAAAGGAGAACCTGAGCTCTGGGAGGACAGAAGAGGCAGAAAGCAGTGAAAGCTGGTGTTTCAGGCTGGAGCCAGCAGGGCAGACTGAGGAGTGAGACTTTCCAAATTGTATGCAAGACACAGAGGGTTATGAAAAGGGTGGTTTATCGAGGGAGTGATGTCCTCGACTGGACTGGAGGGCTGCTTGCCACGGAGAGAACAGAGGGGATGTCAGGTGAAGTCTGTCTTGACTGGGCCTGTTAGTGTAGTCAATTCATTTTTGGATTTCTTCTGATAGGGTGAGAGTGTCAATTAAAAAAAAAGTCTGGATAATGGTAGTCTAAAAACATACATACATTATACAGACTGAATAGGTTTTATTTATACATTTTGGAATACGTAAATGTATATATTTGCATTCATGTAACAATAGTTATTGAAAAAGGGCTATGAATTTGAGAGAGAACAAGGAGGGTTATATGGGAGGCGCTGGAGAAAGAAGAAATGGGAAAGGAGAAATGATGTCGTTATTGTAATCTCAAAAGACAAAATATAAATAAAAATTTTTAAAAAATCATAGTCTCTTTCAATAATAGAAAAAGTATATGTTAATGAAAGAAAATTTGAGAAACAGAGAGCAATAAGAAGAACTCTAAAATGTCTCCAAGTATCTACTCATCCTATTAAACATGAGGTAGATAGAATAATGGCCTATACCTAATGCACCTACCAAAGTTACCTGTACTAGATTTCCTTTAGTATGAGAATATGTTATTTTAGATGATATTGAACGCAGCATTTTTTTGTGATGATTTAATAAATTCATGGGGTCTTTCTGAGGTGATTTCAAAGCCAGTATCAGGGGGTATGTAACAGTGTGTGTGTGTGTGTGTGTGTGTGCACGCGCACACACGAGAGGGGGAGAGAGAGAGAAAGAGAGAGAGAGGGGAGAGAGAGAATCTGAGTGAAATATAAAAGAGAATGATAGTGAGAGAGAGGAAGGCAGAAGAGGGAGAGGGGGGAGGAAAAAGAGGAAGGGAGGAGATAACAAAGGGGGAGAAAGAATGGTGGGGAGAGGGGGAGACATATAGGGAAGAAGAGAGAGACAGAAAGAGACCAATTAGGCCAAAGACCCAAGGGGATGGACTGCCTTCTGCGGACTCCGGAGGGAGGGCAATGTTATCCGATTTTGACACCAGATTCCCAGAGTGGGAAGCTCTCTAATTGTGTGTATCACACTGGGTTTGTGGCAAATCAGGACAACAGTGATAAGAACTTTGTATGCCTTGACAGTTCCTGTTTGGACAAAGCAGAAATGTGAAAAATCACTGAGCACTTTATCAAGAAAACTGGCAGTTATGGATCACAACGAATCATTATAAGTTTGAAGGGAAACTGAGAGGAGACAAACACCTATAATCAGATCTAGTCCTGGGACTGTACCTCAGAGGTGTGTGTTAACCGAGGGATGCAAGGGAGAGGAGAGACATAATGAAAAAGCTTAGGAAAGAAGTCATGAGGATGTTCCTGAGAGAGGGCTTAGAGAAGGAAGTGGAAGGGAACATGCAGGGCATCCAGGGATAGCTGAGATGTGAGCTGCCTAGGGCTGGAAAATTCCAGGACAGGAGACCCGATTCTAAATTTGGCTATTAGCCTGCAACCTGACCTTTAAGAGGACATTAAATTATCAGAGGCTCTACTACTTTAATATAGAAAAATATGTTAGAAAACAGACCTGTTGATAAAATATGCTCTTATTGCCTCCCAATTGAAGTGAGAACCAGCTGCAAAGAATTGTTCTACAGTGACCCAAATGCCACGACATCTTTATTTATCGGTCACAATTCTAACACTTTTGCTTCCTTCCCCACTTCCTTCCTTGTTGTTTGAGGGAAATTATAGGTCATGTTTGTCGTTCTCCCTTGTGCAATGCCGTTGTTTCCTGAAACAGCTTGGCTGCGTAGAATGGTGAAGGTGATTAAGGAGCTGCTTTGTTTGCCACACATTGTCATATATAAAAACACAATAGCTGCCGGACAGCACCACAAATGGACAGCATCACTCAGTTCATAGCCTTCTAACACTGCGGCTCATCAAAGCCCCAAGGGGAAAATCGCTTGGTGCTTCATTTTCAACGTAAAGAAAGAGAAGACACCAGAAGCATGGGCCCAGTGTTTTTTTGGGCCGAAGAAATCTGCCACACTTCACAAAAGAGAAAAGTTAATTTTTCTACTTTTGTGAATATAAGACAGTGGGGAACTCCATTCAAAGTAATTTTTAGTACACATAAAAATTTCACATCAATTAAAATTCTTCCTAGAAACTAGGAATTCCCTTCTAAAAGAAGTAGCAATTGGTTCATTCATATAAATTGAAATAATTTAACCATATTTTTTTCCATATGAAAATTATCCATATGATGACTTTCATTTGATAACATGGAACTTGCATCTTCTTTGAAGTAAATTGACTAGTCATATTACTCATTAAAAAGATTACTAAAAATGTGCACAGTCCTGAGAAATGTATGTTTTAGTTGTAGAGTTCGGTGCCATTGGTTCATCAGTATAGGGGTAGGACGTAGAGAGTGGTGGTCAGGTCAGGAATTGCAATCGAGCCTGGACCTCCCAGAGGATGAAGAGTAGTAACGCTGTTAGATTATTTGATCACAAGACTTTCACATCTAAATAACTACCTGGAACACATTTTTCCAATGCACCAACAATTAAAAAATAATGATACTTAAATCAGCACTGTACAATGTACCGAACATTATCAGTTAGGCAAGAAGCAGAGGCCTTGATGGGATGGCTTGAGGTATTTGTAATGTGTGGCCTGTTATAGATTGAGGCTTCTCATGTGAAGAAGAGAAAGCCTAAAGACACCCGAAGGAATATGGGAACCATTTACCCATTTTCTCTTCAAAATGGTATTTATGGATTTTGTGCAAATAATTTAGTGACTTTTGTTCTACCAACCAAGTCACTGGCTTTACCTGAAAAACCAATCTAAATGGAAGAAATTCTTCTCTCCAATACCAAACTATTTTTAGCAATTCATCAAGAGAGTGAACTCTAACTTTAGAAATAAACTTTCATCATGTTCATCCATGAAAAAGGTTCATAAAATTTTAGCCAATCTAGGAAATATTAAAAAATTAGTGAATATTTCTCCAGTACTATGGCTTCCGAAGCTGTGCTTAACCTTGCTCTTATGAAATTTTAGCTCTCAAAAATAGGATCCAGGTTAAATTAAAAGACTTCTACTAACACAGGAGTGCATATAAAATCTTTGAAGACAAGCATGTTTCAGTATGAAGACATCCATTATTTGAAATTATTAATGTATTAGATTTTACTATTGTTTTTCCTCAATTAATATCAGAAATAATAGCATAACACAGTTTAGTAGCTCTATTCTTTTCTTTTTTATTCATATATTTAGTTTACATCCTGGCTGCAGCTTCCCCCCATTCTCTCCTCCTAGTCACTTTCCCTCATCCTCCCCTCCATCCCCTCATCTTCTATCTCCATCCAGGAGAGGACACATAGTGACTATTCTTAGCACTTTATTTCAAACAAGAAAAAAATAATAATTAAAAAATATAGCATTATGAAATTCTGAACACATTGAGCTTTAACAAGAAATACAGTTATTATTTGTCTTCTATTTTAGAAGAAATTTCAGAATATACTTTTTTGGAAGATAAGATGATAGTACATAAAAGTATTAACAGTTTTATTAATACATATGTTTGATTTGATACGATCTGTATTTGGCAAGGGTACCAAAAAAAATCCTAACTGTTGCCTAAAGTAATTTTGAATTAAATTGATTGCACATTATCACTGAGTGCCTACCATGGGCTATCAAGGTCTATAGGTGTTGGAAATCCAGGAGACAGCAGCTGTGTTCCAGGAGTGAAATTAAAATTTTTTGAATAAACAAGCAAACTCATGACAGGTGGAAATCAGGGCTATGGAGAATAGCAAAACAGGTAGGTCTAACTGCTGGTGATGTGGGAATACAAAAAATGGACTGGAAGACCAGAGGCATCCATTCTAAGGAAAGATTTGAGCTGAGATTTGAGCCAAAGTACTAAAAGTGAGCAAGATGAGCAGAGGTGGGGCTTTCTGCATGTACTGTGAGGCAAAATGAGACGATACGGAAGATATCTGGGTAGAGCATTATCATGCCTCCCATCATAAAACCATCATTATAATACTGTGTCGGGACTTGTAGAATTATCTGTGAGAAAAGTAATAAGACATGAAATCAGGCAGCCTCTGTGAGACTCGCGGTGATAAACGACCGTGACTGAATTGATGACCAACCTACGGAAGATTTTGAGTAGGAAAAAAAAGTTACAAGAATATCTTAAAGTGTCAGCAATTAAAAACAAGGAAAATTTGAAGGCAAATGGATGGTACTTGAAAAAAAATCGTCCTGAGTGTGGCGACCCACGGCGATAAAGATAAACATAGTATTTACTCACTCATAAGTGGGTAATAGCTGTAAAATAAAGGATAACCGTGCTACAATCCACAGACCCAGAGATACTAGGTAACCATGAGAATTCATGAGGGACGCGGACAACCAGATCTGCCCCCAGAATGGGGAATAGATTCACGAGTAGACTCAGGGCAGGCAGGGTTGGGAACATGAGCGACCAGTTTGAGGGGTGGTGCATGGAGGTGCAGAGTGCTGAGGGGTACTGCTGGGAAGCATTTTGGGGTTTGGAGGAAGCCTGGTGCAGGAGTATCTCCCAGGAGTCTATGGTGAGGACCTCAGCTTAGACTCATAGCNCTACAATCCACAGACCCAGAGATACTAGGTAACCATGAGAATTCATGAGGGACGCGGACAACCAGATCTGCCCCCAGAATGGGGAATAGATTCACGAGTAGACTCAGGGCAGGCAGGGTTGGGAACATGAGCGACCAGTTTGAGGGGTGGTGCATGGAGGTGCAGAGTGCTGAGGGGTACTGCTGGGAAGCATTTTGGGGTTTGGAGGAAGCCTGGTGCAGGAGTATCTCCCAGGAGTCTATGGTGAGGACCTCAGCTTAGACTCATAGCGATAGTGGATAAGTAGCTTAAACTCTCCTGAGACCAGATTGATGCCTGGCCCAATTGTCGTCAGAGAGAGAGATGTTATCTGATGGAGGCAGGTGCAAAGACCCACAGCCAAACATTACACAGAGTTCAGGAATCCCATGGAGAAGGAAGAGAAAGAAGTTCAGGAGCCAGAGGGCTCATGGACACCACCGGAAGGCTCACACAATCATCTAACCTGGGCTCAGCAGGACTCACAGAGACTGAACTGACAATCAGCGAGCCTGCATGAGACTGCCCTTGGCACTCTGCATGCCTGTCACAGTTATGTAGCTTGGTCTCGTTGTGGGACTCCTAACAGCGGAAACACAGGCTGTCTCCGACTCTTTTGCTGGCTTTTGAGACACTACTTCTCATACTGGGTCGCCTTGTCCAGCATAATACATGGGAAGGTGCTTAATCTTTACTGCAACTTGATAAGCCACATTTTGTTGATACCCACGGGATACCTGCCCTTTTCTGGATAGATACAGAAGAGGAAGGGACTGGGGGTGGGAACCAAGGGAGGCTGGAGGAGGGAATGGAAGGGGAGAATTGGGGGGCGGGAGACTGCGGTCATGACAGAAAAATATATAGATGTGTAATATAAAAACGCCTGAGTGTATACAATTTTTTGTCCAGTTAACTCAGTGTGGGAATAAAAGAGGAGTATTTGTTGCTTGTGAGATGAGCATCTGGAAGTTGAAAATTGTTCTGAGAACTTTGAGGAGATTTGGGGAGAAACAGGCTTAAGGAATTAACAAAGGAAAAATAGAATCAAATGTGTCATATAGGAATTCAAAACAGAGGTTACAGGGACATGGTGTGCCTGACTTAGAGGGAGAGGCAGACATTGAGGACCCACAAAGAGAAATATAAGAACTGAAGGAGGTGCTTATACATTTGGGGTTGCTGTGGTCTTCTGTGGAATGGACTCAGGCTGACAAGGACAGATAGCAAAAAATGCACTGGGAAACTGTTGCTCACTACTGACTCCATGTATCATTAAGTCATCAGAAGAGATTAATGAGAAATTAAGAAGTTTTGAAAAATAAAAGCAACCAAATGTTTAGATGTTGATTTTTTGAGATGCGACTCTGAAGAAGAACATACACAGAATTCAGGGCCTCGGCCTCCACCCTGTCTGCTGGGAGAAATGTTCCTAATAGTGTCAATCAAAGGGAGGGGGAGGGGCTGATTTCTATCCGTGTTGCACAGTGATAAGGGTCAATTCCTTTGCATCAGGAGATCACAGAGTGATCACAGCTTTCTCTTTCCCACAGAATGGAGACTTTCTGTTGCCTGCACTGTAGCGCCATAGATACTTACAATCTTTTGGTGCCTGATGCCTGGTGTTCGACTAGATTTCCAACCTTAGCAGAAGTAATGGGTATCTCTTCCATGAGTGAAGCCTGGAATTTTGGCAAAATCTATCTGTCATCACTAGGAGATCCGCCTTAACCTTCACAGAATGTGTCAACGAGAATCTGCTGGCACAGCAATTTGAAATAATAACCAGTGCCTCTACACATAACATCCAAATACCCGTTTTTCAACTGAAAACCATTCCTAAAAATAAAAGACAGGAACATGTTGCCAAAACCAAGAAATATAGGAATTTTCTGGAAAAGGGTTTATGCATTTTTTCCACAAAAATTTTCAATTAACAATACATATACACCTGGAATAAATGCAAAATAAGAAGAATGAAGTGTGATTTGGCAAGAAATAGAAGATAGAAAGAAGATTCAGAGAGAAGAAAAATAAAATAAATAAAAAGAATAGAATTACCTAAACTGGAATTTATTATGAACAAAGACACCTTCTTGATATTACTCTTCAGTGTGGAGACGATTCAGATGCAGGAAGGAGAAAGAGACTAGGGAGTTAATCTGACTTCATGAGATGTCAGGAAGAAAGGAAAGCAGATGTTAAAGGTATTTTTTTCTAACTAAAAATAAATTCAATCAGTGGAGCTGTTAGTGAAGTTTTAAAAGAGAAAGGTCTTGGGCTAGCATATAAAAACACAAGGGAGCCAAGGTGGTATTTCTGCTTTAAAGAATTAAAAGCTTATTTGTGAGATGTGGCACAGATTCACACATTTACATTAAGAAAACAAGATATCTAGTTTCAAACCAAAATAATCTCGTTGCTTATTTGGGTTGTGAATAATGAGGCAGAACAGAGTCATGTACATTAGATCTTTTAAACTGACATTCTGTGATATCTTTCTAGGTGTATATATTTTATTCAAATAATTTCTATGATTAAATGTCTCACAGTATCTGGATATTAACTTCTTTCTGCACATGGCAGGAATATTTCATTTACATTAACTTTGGTGTTTATTTTATGTTGAGAAAATGCAAAGCAGGTGGACCTAAGACATGGGGGATTTTACACATATAAAAGTAGGCAATGTGACTCAGCAGTTAAGAGCACTGAATTCTCTTCCAAAGGTCCTGAGTTCAATTCCCAGCAACCTCATGGTGGCTCACAACTGTCTGTAATGAGATCTGGTGTCCTCTTGAGGAAGAGACCTGGTCAGTCATCCTCATCAACTTAGACCATGGCACCCAATATGGACAAGTTCAACAGGACCGCCATATACGGGCTGCCCATGCATGCTTCAACATTGCCAGGGAATAAAGTTCATTCATTCATTGTCAATGTCAATGGCATGGTTACTTATAGAAGGTACAGATAAATGTGAAGTGCTGTCCAGTCCTGATCCCTGCCATAGCATGGTATAATGGGAGATGGAGCTAATCTCCCAACATTTCCTTGTTTTTCTTTTCACATGTGTATGTGTGTACTATACAAGCCCATGAATTTCCATTTTCTTATGTGTGTATGGAGACCAGAAGTTGATAAAGTGTCTTCCTCAATCATGCTCCACTTTATTGGCTGAGGCAAGATCCCTGTGATGTTCTCCTAGCACTTGTAGACCTTGAGGACTTGAACAGTCTAGCTGGTTGGCTTACCCACAGATCGCCCATCTTTTCTTTCCATGTGCTTGGAATACAGGTAGTCTGTGAGGTTCACTTTCATGTGTGTGGTGGGAAACCAAATTCTAGTCCTCAGGCTTGTGTGTCAGGCATTTCATCTACCAACCGTCTTTTCAGTCTCCTAACACATTCTCAAGCTTTCCAATGCACAAAAAGCACCAATTAGTAAACAACATTCATATAATAATTAAAAATTCATTTTTTAATCATTTAAATTATATCAGTTGTACAGTTTGGCTGGTGTTGATACAAATTGATTTTATATTTGCATATAATCTGTAAAAAGAATTTTACAAATGGGTTTATGCCATCCATTTAAAAATTCTTAATGTAATGGACCAGATTTGTGTAGGCATTGATGATCTCTGGGTTATTTTTCTCTTTAGAATGGACCCATACCCTTTTGACAGTGGAAGAGTGCTGATTTAAGTAGTTCAGCTGGTCACTAGGTAGATGCCATCAGAGGTTTAGGGAGCGTGGAGCAGATGAATTGTGGCTGAGGAGGGGGTGAGGCAGTAGATGTGAACATTTGTGTGATGGGCTCCAGTGATGAGACTGTGAATTATGAGATGCAGTGGGAAGATTGGACAGGCAGTCACAGAACTCTGCTGGCAGCTTTGGGAACAGACGGAATGATAGCACCAATCATAGGAGCAGACAGGAGTCTGGCAGAACTGACACCGGGAAATGAATATTTGTTTTATTTTTCTAAATGAAGTCAATCAAGGAAGAGAAATAATAACTCATCATCCTTAAGCTTGGGGGTGCAATGAAGTTATAGCTGTGCATAGAAAAATGCTTGAAAAAGTAGAGAAATAAGCTGAATAAGAGCCAAGAATTTTAAAAGAGCACAGTATAAATTTGAAGACTAATGGCACAAATATGGATTCAAACACTATATAACAGTCACCAGAAGAAAGTGAATTAATGAACCCTGAAAAATTAGGCTCATAAAGCAAGAGGTAATGTCAATGAAAATTATAAATTTGTTTGAAGTAAAACAATTCATCAGTTTGAAATCCTACATAGGTTCTGAAATCTACCAGTTATCAATAATCACCTAAGCATACAAAACATAAAATTGTTTATTTAATTTGTCTGTGAGGAATGATATATGATAGCAACACTGTAAGTCTCAAATAAGTAACTATATCAAACACATAGCAGCAAAACTAAATGAACAGATAGCAAGTAGCAGTTAGCTTAAACCAGTAAATGTAAAATACAGCATTGTCAGGTCAGGTGCCCATAAGGTCCCACAGAAGTGGGGTGGGGAGGCCCTGCTGAAACAGTTGGGCTGGAGCTTCTGATGAAGACTCATCCCCGCGGACCAGAGTGGATCATGTTTCAAATAGCCGCTCAGCCCAAGAGCCACTTTTAAAAACTATCACAGGATAAACAACTGCGACTGCCATTGGAAATGATTCCCAATCCAACAGTTCTCTGAGCTGTGCTGTTTGCTTAATATTTTGTATTTAGATGTTTGCTGTTCTTCTTTTGCCTTGTCAGTAAGTTAGGAAGGGGGCCATCTAGTCCAGGAAAGGACATTTGAAGAACACTTGAAGTAAACCTGTTTAAATGTAAGCTAAGGGATAACTTTGCTCTCAGAGCCTGCATCAACAAATTTACATGACACGTAACAACTTTCTGATATAATTTATAACATAACTTTACTTGTAATTACACATTCGAAATAACTGGAATTGTATTAGACAATGAAATACAAATACTTTCTCAGTGTTTACATTTGATTAATGTTTCTTATTATCCATTTGTTCATCCAGACTAGAGTTTTCACATTATTCCATGAGGCGGATATACTGTGTTTTTGCAGTGTGAGCTCACCTAGGAGCCATTATTATACATATCATTCACGAAGAAGTAAGGCCAGGTATAGTTCCTAACAAATAGAATACATGCTCAGTATTAAGTGACATAAAATTCTATACTATTTTGAGATGGGGAAATCTGTTCTTTGAGAAATTAGTCTGAGCAGCACTTCCTATTGGGGTGGATATTGACTATAGTGACATGAGGGAGGGTTCTTGTGTGATCTGGATGGGAGGTTCTGATAATATGTAGCACAGTTGAGAAGTATACCTGTGACAGTAATACAGCTGAGAAGTGTACCTATCATAGTATGTAATCCAGCTATCTATTGAGAAGCATACCTATTCTACATTTACATTATGCACCACACCATGTGTATATTTTACCTCATTAGAAAATTAAAAAGTATAAAAACATAAGTAATAAATCAGTCCATATGTCAATGGAGACCACAGGTCAAATGAAGCTTCAATTTAAAGAGCTTACTTATAAATCCAAATGTAAGTTTCAAAATAATGTGAAAGAGTTCATTTTTAAAAGATGAGTTTCCAAGAACAGAAAATCAGTGAGCACTCCTCCTCTCTTCTCCTCTCCTCTTTTCTCTTCTCCACAACTCTGCTCCCCTCCCCTCTTCTTCCCTCCCCTCCTCTCCCCTCCACTCTGCTTCCCTTTTCTCCTCTCCTCCTCTCCTCCTTTCCCCTCTCAACCTCTCCCCTCCCCTCCCCTCTCTTTTCTTCTTCCTCCCTCCTCTTTTCTCCCACAAACACAATCTTGCTTGCCTTATTACAAGGACCATGATTCAGCTCTTGACTAGATACACAAAAACACACAACCCATAATAATAAGCCATAGACCACATTGCTGTGAATTAATGACATCATTTCCATAGTTGAGAGTAGTCTCATCTCTTCCTTAGCATGGGGCACAGTAACCAGAGGTATTGTAGTATCTGTGAATTAAGGGGACGAGAGGAAAAGGAGCCCCAGTGATGTCTAAAACTGAATAATAATGTCACTATTGATGTCCTAATGAATGCACATAAAAATTAAACAACTCAATTGAGTTAATTGCAGTAGGCAAGCTTGTGGCAAAAGGAAATAAATTGATTCAACTAATCTGTGCTCTCTCTGTTTTTACTTAAGATGAAAACTTTGATTAAAAAGATATCTGTTCGATACCATAGTCAGATTATAGCATCTAGCAAATCTTGGCGGGATTTTTACCTTTAAAATGAAGCACCTGGTTGAAAACACTGCAGTTCATTGATCAGCTTACGGAGCGCTATCGCCTGTGCAGCCCCTCTCCTTGTTCCTTTCCTATTTATGCCGATACAAATGCTGGACTGTTACATTAGAAAGACGCCGA
>LOJH01054155.1:0-12074 GCA_001685095.1 Ellobius talpinus
CTCCCCATCCTCCCATCCCCCTCCCCCTCCCTTTCTAGTCCAAAGAGCAGTCATTCTTAAAATAATGTAATATATTTTGCAAAAGTAGGACAATATCATGAATCATGGCATAGGAATGTATTTTTAGGGTAACTTTAGATTTAGAACTAAGACATGTATCTTCCAGATGTAAAATAGTTAATATTGTATTATGTTGTGCCCTACGAACCATAGATCATAAAGAAACACCAGAAACAGTATCAGAAACTATTCAAAGATATTTATTTAATACTTCAAAAATTCTGTTACTTAAATGCAAGGAAAAACAACCTGGTTAGCCTTTAGCTGGAAAATGTCCTCTTAAAAAACTGTCCTTCAGTAAAGTTCTGACCGCCTTTCCTTACTATCCAAGGTTATAGCATTGACATGCTGATATGATGCTACTTTTTGTACTTTTTGGCTAGAACCATGTTTCTCCTTTTGTTTTGTTGTTCTTTTTTGATATGTGTGTGAACTTTTGTGAGTTTATGTGCACCACACATGTGCAAGAGCCAACAGAGGCCAAAGGAGGGCATCAAAACATCTGAAATTGGAGTCACAGTGGTTGTGAGCAGCCATGTAGGTGATGAACTATGAGCCCAGGTCTTTTACAAGAGCAGTAAGTGCTCTTAACCAGTGAGCTATCATGCCAGCTCTGTAACTAAATTTTAAGGAGGGACTTCCACACTTAATATATACATTATAGATCAGTTCTTTAAAGATTTCTGGTAGTCTTTTCATACATTTCCCTGACTGGTCATATTTTTTTGCATATGTAAAAATGTGCGTGTTCAGGAGTACCCAATTTAACTGATTTATCATTTTAAAATAAAAATTTGTGTAAGTTGGACTTTGCTTTGACAAAAATATCTGTGTAAGTTTTAGGGAGTAAGGATTTGTTTGGGTTCACAATATTTCAGAGGTTTCTGTACATAATGCTCACATCTGTGAGTCTGATCCTGCATTGAGATAAAATTTCATGTAAGAGGGCACATGGGGCAGAAGGTTTATTATTATGGATAGACAGTGAGAGAGAGGATGGCGGACTCAGGAAAATATCCAACCACCAATGACACAGCCCCAGGAACTCATTTTCTCCAACAAGGCCTCATCTCCTAATGTTTCCAAATCTTCCCAAAAACAGTGCTAGCAAAGTTCAACACATGAAGCTGTGCATTTTCAACCTTTCCGTTTTAAACCTTTACAGCAAGTGTGGGTTGCAATGCAAGACTGAAGATCTCCAGAAGGTGGAGTTTAGTTTCAGATTGCAAGGCACCCTTTTCCTTTATGACATCCTCTCTGTCCCATATGCTTCAAGAGCCCTGATGCCACTCACAGGTAACTTGCTTATGTGTGCCATGGACAATTTAACACTGCTAGTGAGCAGTAATAGAAAGGAGGTCATCACATTTTACTTCATTAAATGTAAAAGTTAACATGTTCCACATACGTTCACGTTTTTACATACTCAGAAGTCTGCCCAGTTGCATTTTCTTTTCAATTTTGATACGGAAATGCTGTATCAAACAAGTTTATTTAGCTTTAAAATATGTTTCCTTGATGTGTATGTTGCGCATTATGACACGAACACATTTTTTCAGAGTTCTTTGATCACAAGCCAGAGTTCTGCCTGAAGAAGGACCTTGTCATTGTTGATGGCAAAGTGCTGGATGGTCTCTGCAAAGCCATTCGTGTTCAAAAGCAGAAGCGTTTTACCGGAAAGACCAATCATAGCAGTATGATGTTGATCAGTATTTTAGGGTTCCCTACAGAATTGTCGCCATAACTTCACAAAGAAGTG
Organism: Ellobius talpinus; assembly: GCA_001685095.1. Lineage (NCBI taxonomy): Eukaryota > Metazoa > Chordata > Mammalia > Rodentia > Cricetidae > Ellobius > Ellobius talpinus. The sequence goes on from LOJH01054155.1 coordinate 1,820, forward strand.
TTCAGCTGGTTTTTTCTTTCTACCTTTTATTGAAAATAGTTGATTTCCTCACAAAATATATCTGGATTATGATTATCCCTCCCTCTACTCCTCCCAATTCTTCCTCACCCCACCTCCCATCTGGATCGACTCCCCTTTTTCCTCTCGTTAGAAAAGAACAGGTCTCTAAGAGATAATATGAAAATAGAATAAGATAAAGCAATAACTTTTACATTGAAGTTGGACAGGAGAAACCAGCAGAAGGAAAGAGCCCAAGAGAAGGCAAAAATATCAGAGGCTTGTTTGTTGGGCACACTCAGGAATCTAATTAAAATGCTAAACTGGAATCCTTAATATATACACAAAAGGCCTGGCAGAGACCTGTGCTGACCCCATACAAGCTGCCTGTCTCTGGGTGCTCATAAGAACTTTGTTGATGTTGTTTCCTTGCTTTCCTCCATCCCCTCTGGCTCTAACACTCCTGCCTCCTCTTCCAAGGGGTTCCCTGAGCCCTGAGGGAGGGATTTGATGGACACATCCTATTAGGGTTGAGTGTTTAAAGCTCTCAGTCTCTGCTCACACTCACTGTGGGTCTCCTGATCTGTTGCTGTCTGCTGTTGGAAGAAGCTTCTCTGATGATGGTTGAGCAAGACCCTGATCTATGAGTATAACAGTTTCAATTCAGTTGTTTATTCCAAAATGCCCTAAGTGCATTCTCAGTTTTGACCTGAGGATTGAGTGAACTTTATAGGGTAGAGGTCTTTGGCTTAACTCTGATACACATTCAGCCACAGTGCATTTCCGTGGAGGGTTCACTGACCCTTTCTGCAGCTCTATAAAATTAGCGTTCTAGAGTTGGCTAACATCCATCCCATGTTCTCACATGGTTGACATTAGCTAATGTGATTTTTCAAGCATCTCTTACGTGTGACACATTTAGGAATAAATGCTTGTGAGGGTCTCGATCCTGAGAACCATAATTACAGGTTAGAGCCTGTTCCCCCTTTTCATTTGTGGCTCAGTCTTAATGTGGTCACGGTCCATAGTCAAATGATTTACAATCACATGGACTAACCACTGACTTCTACCTCTTATAAGCATTATAAATTCATATGCACACCTTCCAGATGCATGGGAAATGCAGAGACGCTTTCCTAATGGATTATTCAGACCATTTGTGGCGGGAGGATCCAAAGCAAAACCAGCTTTCCATATGGCATCCATAGCTGTAACGTTATTTCACAATAAATCCTCAGATGAAGCAAAGATGTCCTTGACAAAGGCAAAAAAAAAAGAAAAAAGCCAACAATCTATTTATAGCTCGAGCTGTCAAATTTAGAGTAAACCTTTTTGCCTCTAACCACATTCGCTGCAGAATTCTTCGCACTAATTGCAGGCTACTCCTGCCTTGCATGGAGACATCTGTACTGTGGCACACCCTGTAATTATATGGGAAGGGATCACTCATGATTCTGTTGATAGTGTATTATAGCTAAACCCTTTGGGTGGGACCAGGAAAAAGGAATTGTTTCAATACAGGGAACAAATAGTGCAACTTTTGAGGAAGTAAAATTGTCCACAGATTGAACCATATACATGGCCTGTAATAATGTTTTTGCATTTTTTCCTTTAAACTCGGTGAAAGAGAAAAAGGAGTAGAGAAAGAGGTGTCTACACACAAGTCATATTCGCCACCAGCATAGTGCAAGCCTACCACCTCCAGATGAATCGTTGAAAACAAAATCCCCGTGCAAAAGCTTCCAGGCCCATTGTATAATACACCTCCCCCACCCCGCAACATCCTTTGTGGTAAGGATTGGTGCATGTTTTCCAATTCTGCTTCGTTCTGTTGTACATCCTCTCCCAACCTCCAGGACTCCCATCCCTATAGGATTGAAACCAGCTCCCCTAACCTGGAATTCACACCTCCCTGCCTTCTTCTCCTTCCTCTCTACCCCCTTCTGTCGCATTACTCTGCATCAACACAGTGCTGGTTCCAGTGGCCGTTTCAGTTCAAACGCTCCTTGGGTCTAGTCCAGCACCTCACTGGATAAGGGCTTTAAAATGTAGTCTTAATACCTGCACCTGGAAAATGGGTCTAATGATGGCACCCACATCATAGGGTTTTCATGAAACTTTGATAAAAATGCATGTAAAGCATGATGCTGTCTGGGACATGGGTAAGCATGATGCTGTCTGGGACATGGATATGCATGATGCTGTCTGGGACATGGATATGCATGATGCTGTCTGGGACATGGGTAAGCATGATGCTGTCTGGGACATGGGTAAGCATGATGCTGTCTGGGACATGGATATGCATGATGCTGTCTGGGACATGGATATGCATGATGCTGTCTGGGACATGGGTAAGCATGATGCAGTCTGGCACATGGGTAAGCATGATGTGTCTGGGACATGTGTAAGCATGATGCGTCTGGGACATGTGTAAGCATGATGCTGTCTGGGACATGGGTAAGCATGATGCTGTCTGGCACATGGATATGCATCCAGAAATTGACAGCTATTTCAGCTACTCCATTCTTCGCTGTTGTTGTCTTTTCTCAGTGGATGCATCTGGAATCCTCTCACTGGATCTTTCCCAGGGAAGGATTTGCTAGCTTCCCATGTTTGAGTCACATTTAAAATTTTCATAGGTGTAGACTGATTTTGCTCCCTTATATCTTTGTGTTTACATGTGTTTGTGTTACCTCCGTAACTTTGAAGGCATTTAATCAGAGTCCTCTGCCTAAGTGAATGTTAACCTACCCTTCTTCCATGGGCTGAATAATCCTGCCCTCTGCCTTCCACGCAGCTCTACAAATTTCAGATGTATGCTAAAGTTCAGAGTGTGACCTTATTTAAAAATAATGTGTTGGCACATGTGATTAGTTAAGAACCTAGAGGCAAAATCTCTGGGGCTTAGTGTAAGCCTTTAACCCAATGATGGTCTTCTTTCTTCGAAGATGACAGAGAGAAGAGATTATAGCTTGAAAATGGGGAGAGAGATCGGACATCACATCTACAAGCCTGGCAGCACTCAAGGTCTCTAGCAGCCACCAGAGACTAGGGGAGGAAATGGGATGGTTTGCATGTGAGATCCTCCAGAAGGAACTGCCTCTGCCCAAATCTTAATTCAGACCACTGACCTCCAGAACTGTGGGACCATAAATTTCCGCTGTGTTATAAAATACGCAATTTGTGGTCGTTTGCTGTAGCAGCCACAGAAAACAAACATGCCCACATACTTTGGTCTCCCAAAACTCAGTTCCGTCCCCAGCTGGGTGATGAACCTGTCACTAAGCCTGACACAAGTGTTCCCCACTCTGAACATTTACTAGTACATGCTGGCTGCTCAACTCTGATCTTAGCCTCCTGTTCTCTTGTATTGAGAAGCATAATTCCTGTCTATATCCCTGTATAGTCTTTGTAAGGATGGAAACCTAACCTTACGCAGTTTTATATACCATAGTAATTTCAGTCCGAGGGGTTGACAAGTGATTATGGAGTACTCCAAGTCACTCCTGAATGTTTGGGATAAAGTGTAGAAAACTCTGGAAGTAACTGCCATTGAAACAACTTATTTCACCCTTCACCAACTATAAATTGTGTATTTAGAGTGATACTTCTTAAGTGACATGAAATTTGAAGCATTTTTATACAATATCCATTGCAAAACACGTTCCTAAAACAATAGGAACAAATTGTTTTACATATAAAACAAATATATATGTAAAATAAATGTCCATTATATGTAGCTATTGTGTAAAACATGGTTTGATTGTATAAATTATTATCAGATAAAATAAAATCTCATATTAGTTTTCTACCCAGTAGATGAAAAGATTCGTATGCTTTGAAACAATAACTTGAAGTTGCCACCTACCTACTAGGGTGGAAATAATGAGGAGCGTTTCAATTGGTTGTTAATAATTTGTCATTTAAAGACTATAGTCAAAGCCTTGTGCTTGATCTCTGATAATCTGACTAATTTTACTCTTCCTTTCAAGCTACAATCTGTCCTTTTCACTACAGGTAACTTGCTCATACATCTGTGGTCACCTAGAGAAATGACCTCCGGGCATTAGGTCAGCTGTGCCTGCTTTGTGTTGACAATGTGGTGTGCAGAGAAGTTGCCCTGGCAGATAATAAGTTGTAAAGACCTTGGAATACTGAAGATAAGGCAGCTAACACTTGGGGCTTGGGAGGCTAATCTTGCTCTGAACTGCAGGTTCAGCTCCAGACACAGACATGAAGGACAACAGATGTAAAAGCACAGTACAAAATAAATAAATCAAATATTAAAGCTGCAAAATTGTTTTCCTGTTTAATCAATGGTAAGATTATATGTATGCCAAAGAGTTTTATTATCAGCAAATATTTTATTTGTATACCTATTTTATATATTGTTATAAACAAAGTTAAGTAAATTTTTCTCACATACCTATTTTATAATTGGTATGAGGTAAAGTAAAATTTCCTCTGGTGGGAAGGGGTTGTCATTAAAATTTTATTTTTAAGAAAAAAAGCACAATAGAACATATAAAGAAATTTAGCAAATCTGTAGTTAAATAAGAACACAATGGGAAGCAGTAATTATGAAAAATGGATGATATGAGAAAATGTGGAGTTGAAGGATTTTGAATGAAGGGATTCTAAATAACAAAAGGACCACGAGAAAGACGGCAAGATTCAAGAGTGGAAAGTTAAGTTCTTTTTTAATGAGAGAGAGAAGAAAATGTCCATACATTAGAAGCCTCTAAAACTGAAGTTTGTAAAAGTGGTGAAAATTATGTGTCTATGATGTATGCCCAGCAAGAGGACCCATGAGTCACAGCTGGAATGAGCTGCCTTCCTATCATGGATTTTGATCAACACTTATGTGTCACAGCTTCTCTGGCAGGCACAGTGACTGCCTCCCGTGAGACTGTAGGTTGGGTAGATACACTGGCACTATTGAAGACACAGTGACAGATGTTTTCACAGAAGTTTGCATATGGGATGTTAATACCACAAATAAAATGAGTCCCTCCCACATCCTGGGATTGACTACGACGAGTTGTCCAGATGCTGGGACACATAGGACACAGGAGGCTCTAAAAGGCTGTTGGTGGGAGCAACTAAAGTCTACCATGGAAATTTGTGAAACTCATTTATTTATCTATTTAGACTGCCTTGTCCCAAACTATGACTGCTGTATAACTTATTGTAATGTGTGTTAATTTTATATTTCATTTTTGGATCTCATAGTATGCTCATTGGAGCTGATGAGAATTTATTTCTTTAAGAGAATATTGAAATGCCCCACACTATTTTAATAATTTAATAAATTCAGAGAATGTTAAGAAGAGGATATATGGCACTTTAAAACTTGAATATATTTCAACACTAACTTGTATATTAAGATATTGTGTCTCTCTTAGAGTTCTTGTTACCGAGCTTCCCTGGGGTCGTGGACTGTAGCCTGGTTGTCCTTTGCTTTATGTCTAATATCCACTTATGAGTGAGTACATCCCGTGTTTGTCTATAGGTATCTAAAATGTTTTCCTACCTGCATGAATAAAGGCTCTTGAAGATGTAAAAATCCATATAGTTCCTAAACATACACTTACCAGCACAGACAGAGAAATGGTTTACACATTTTAGAATGCCACCAAGTAAACAAGAAAAAATCTGTTTGTGTGTCCATAACTGTAAATTTAGAAGTTTTCTACTCCCAACCATTTGATTTATAAAGGACAAAATTCTAAGAATAAATACATTTTTTTCTGGAGTTCCTCAAAGAACTTTAGTGAAAATCAAGGAGCACTGACTATAGAAAACCAAAAATAGGTGACAGTATTTTCCATTTGTATGTAAAGAAAAAGTATATTTTCCTTCCTCCTAATATAATTAACTGAACTATGCACATTATTCAAACTCCAAGCATTTGGTGGCTTGTGAATGAAGCCACTGGCTCATCAACTATATGTCCCCCAACTGGGACAACACTGGTCTAGGGATGATGTAACACAATTAGTAGAATTCTTGTCTAGCTTACATATGGTCCTGGGTTCAATCCTCAGTACTACATGAACTATAACAAGTATATGGAGGCAAATACCTGTAATACTAGCACTCAGGAAGTGGAGACTGGAGGATCAATAGTAGTTCATGGTCAAACACACACACTGCGCTAACAGTTTGTGAACAGTCAGGGCCTAGAAGACCTTGTCTCCAAACCAACGTATGAACAAACATGAAACACCGACTGAGACAGACCTTACATGGATAAATGTGTTGATTTTTCTTTCATATCGAATTTAAAAGTTTAAGAAACAACTCCTCTTAAATGCCTACTTTTGAAAAAAAACCCATATATTCCTCCAAATGTCAGTACCCGTAACATTTGGAGGAACTGACAAAATAATACCATCCAAATCGATCAGACCATTGCAGAAGCTCAAGCTAGGTTTGATGTTAAGTCTTGATGCAGTCAAAACTTAGTTATAAATTCTTCCCTGGAAAGAGAAGGAAAAAATAAACAACAGAATTTGAAGGAGTATTTTAAAATTCCTCAGATTATTGTGAAATCACTCAATTAATTCATCTAAATTTATTGCAAAATAAAAGCAGGCTCCATTTTCTCTTCCTCTCTCATTAATAAATCACGTTGAAAAAGCTAGTCTACTTATTTGATGCAGGGCAGCCTTCTGGGATTGTTTACATGGTAGCTCATTCTCAAAGTGCTGGAAAGTTTTACTTAGCATAATAATTTCTCCTTTTATGTGTGCTGTCATTGCCCTTTCCCAAACTCCTAGAAGAACGCTACTTCTGAGAGCTTTGAAAAGTGTGTTTAAACAGGTCGGACTCCACTACACTTCATCATTTCCCCTTCAAATGGGAGCTAATTACGTTCTTTCCTTTTAAAATGTTTGTTGAGACATTCACACGTGTTGCCCAGCAACCTCCCAAACTTGTTAAGAGCACGTGCTTATTTTCTTATGGTGGAAATACACTGAAAGTTGGCTCGTGCATCAATCCCAGATGGACAGGAATGTCATCATAGCATTAGTAGACCCATAAAAGAGGCATCTCTCTACACTAAGGGAGATTCTGAAGGCCTTCAGATAGTTTCAATGAAAGAAGCATACTTGGACCAGAACATACATTCCACAGAAAAATATGCAAGAAATTAAATCCCCCGTGAATTTTCTGTTTGGATGATCCTGTTTTATTTTTCTGAGACTTTCAGTAATTTGGGAGTAATTTTAAACTCTCTGACTAATTTGAACACTTGAGTGTGTGATTTAAAATGCTTGGAGGATTTACCAAAATTATTTCCTTGTATTCAGCTATAAATTTGAAATGAAGGTCAAACACATCTCGGTTGCCTTTCTCAAGATATTATTAGTTTTGAACTCCCAAGTGAATATTAAGACTAGAAAAATCAGCACTGCAAAGCCTAAAGTAACCTCTTATCTTCCTAAGGACAGTCAGCAAACAAGCAAGTCAAGAGCAACAAAAGAACCCCAAAGAACAGAATTTGCTCTCAGAGTAAAGTCTATATAGAAAATTCTGACTTTGATATCTTTCACAAAAGTAATTAAAATTAAAATTTAAATGTAAAAAGTCCATAAAAGAAATCATCTATGTGCCTTAAATAGATATTCATTACATGACTGTGCGTATATCAGAGAGAAGAGAGAGGGAGAGAGAGACAGAGAGAGAGAGGTAGAGAGACAGAGAGAGAGAGAGGAAGGAGGGAGAGAGAGAGAGTCAGTCACAAGGTAACCAATGTAGTCATTTTTTGTACTCACTGAGTGTAAAGTGGGCTTATCAAATCCAATTATAAACAAATAAGCAAAACTAGTCTCATTTGTGATGAACATAATTAGCCAAAGTACTAAACTATTTGGTAACTCGGTAAACAGAAGCATGAGCCAAAGAGTAAATCATAGAAGCAGAAACACACTTTAAAACTGGCCTATGATGTGCTTAGCAGTGGAACAGCCATTGTCTCTATAAAATATCGTTGGGCTACTGTAAAAAGTAGTAGAAATCTTCAAAACTGGAAATAAGACATGGCCAACTGTCTGTATTTACTCTCTCTTACTCTCATCCCCACACTTTGTGGCACACTCTGTTTACATACACAAGGTGGGAAGCTATGTTTCTTCAGTGGGGATAGATAGAGCATGTGAGATGTGAACAGCAAACATAAACTTGTTGCGTGGAGGCCACACCAGCTACTGCCGTGTCTCTTAGCTGGTGCTGTCAGCTAACAGACTTTCCCATGGCAGCTTGAGCTGAAGCTTAAGGTCTGTTTTCTGGCCTCATGAGCATATAGAAGTAGCCTGTAGGTCAGCGTTTTGGTCCACGTCATGACTAAGGCTGTGTGATTGCTAAGTGACAAAGAATTCAGTGACACCTTATTCTGAAATTGTAGCAGAGGCGCTGTAGCCAGCAGCCCTCTTCACAGTAGCAGAAGCAGCTCCCCTGCCAGGCCACTTTGGTGGTGGTGTTCTTGTTGCCAGGGCCCTCTTGTCCATCCTTTAAAAACAATACCCAAACCCTTTGCCTCAGCTGGGACATCTTTAAAAGCCGTCCCAGCTCCAGGTCTCCCATCTATAACACAGCTTTCATACCCCACTTCCCTTTCCTTCCCACAAATGCTGATCCCCAGAGCAGTCACCGAAAGCCTCCTCCGTTCAGTTACTTATCCTGAGTATACTTGCCTGGGTAATACACCTAAAATAATTTATCTTTCAAATCTATCCTTCCTCCTCCAATAGCTTACAATTTAATAAATAATCTTCCCTTTTGAAGGTAATATTTACTAATGCAGCAAATGCTTATAATATAAATATAGAAATGGTAGATAATCAAACAGATACTTTGAAAAATGAATAGATATGTACATATTCTCCATATCCATATATTATTATTTGTTTGTAAAGCTAGAACCATACAGCAGAAATGCTTAGATTCTGTATCTTGCCTCGGTGAGTTACAGGACATAACAGTCCTTGGAACTGTTGTGAAATGTTTCCATGAAACAAGGCATTATATAATTTCAGGTTTGAACTTTCTTTCCCAGCAGAAAAACTTTGTTAGTAAAATTATTCTGCAGCAGATACCCTCAAACGTTTCAAGTTGGTCTAGACACATGAGCATTTTCTTAGGACATGTTTCTTGTTATCAAATTCCTGGAGCAATGAGCTTGCTCACGTATAAGGTTCTTCCCTGCAAGTTTTTGTCAAGGAAGATAACATTAACTTGCCACCCAGACATTTTATGCATTTTCCTCTTTAATATCTTCTATTACATTGCTTTAAAACATAAAAATGTGTCTAATCTCAACTCATTTTCCATGTTTCACATAAACAACGCTTTCTATGTTTCTTGAGTATTGATGGATTTTCTTTGAGGAGCTACATATTCTTTCTGGGCCATTTAGTCTTCTGAGTTTCCTACTCTTCTAAAATGAGAAGTTATATCAGAGAAAATAGTATAGTAATCTACAAATTGATAAAAGTAATATATTTTTCATGAAACTTCATATTCTATATTCATGAATACTTGTAATAAATTAAATAGATTTTATGCTACTAATGTGAATACATTTAATTATGTTATAACTGTGACCACTTAATTGTGATTAGATCCAAAATTACAAACTGGATTGCTGTGGCATCATGTTTTATGTCATTCCATTTCTAGGAGCCTCGTGCACACAGGGATTGTCACTCACTTTCCTTTAGGACAAGCTGGTACAAGTGCATGGATGCATCAGTGCCTTGCTTCGTATGCCCACCACTTTCCCAGGCTTTTCTAATGACACTCCAGTTGGGGGCTGAATCTAACACACCACCCCATATTCTCTGAATACCAAACTTTCCAGATGCCTTCTGTAAAATGGCACAGTATTGTGTATAGCATATGGGAACTCTCTAGGATGCTTTAAATCATATATGAGAGTTAATGCAATTTAAAAGCTTTGTAGGTTGGTAAACAACATAGTTTAGGGAATAGTGCCATGACAAAAGTCTGTATATGTTTAATTAATTAATTCTTTTTTTCTGTGTGTATTTGTACACACAAGTGCACATGTACATGTGTGTATGTGAGTGTGGCAACTTAAGTTGATCTCTTCTTGCTTCCAACACTCATAAAACTCCTAAGTGGAAGAGTGGAAGTCTTCAGTTGCTTATAGTGACTTAACTTGCCTGGGTCTTTGGTGAGCTGTATTATACTGAGACTTTCCTAAATCTCTCTCTCTCTCTCTCTCTCTCTC
>LOJH01054159.1:0-12073 GCA_001685095.1 Ellobius talpinus
GAGTTAGCCAAGAAGAGGCTAGAACTAATGGGCCAGGCAGTGTTTAAGTGAATATAATTTGTGTGTTGTTATTTCCAGGGCTAAGCTAGCCCAGCGGGAGCTGGGCGGGACGAAAAGCAGGCCTGCTCGCCCCATCACTACAACAATTACCAGATAAGTCCAATTTTGCAGAGGAATTACTGTGTGTGCATGTTTATGAACATGTACTTGTGTGTGTATGTGTGTGTATGGGCATGCATGTGCTTGTACATGTGTATATGTGTGTGTATGCATGTACCTCTGCTTGCGTGTGTATGTGTGTGTGTTTGTGTGTGCATGTGTATGTATCCTCATTCATTTTGTCAGTGAACATGATGAAGGCTCTTTAACGTGGCTTCTGATTGGAACACTCCTAAGCTTTCTGTCACATCTTTAGGAATAATTGTCACTCCAGCTGCTTCTGCAGTGGTCCCCTTTTTCCCTGACTTCTTGGCCTTCAGAGGATGCTAGTATAATTAATTACCTGGAAGAAATTCTTTGAGGAAAGTGTGCTGCATGTGAGTGTTGTGGGATATTTGGTTGCACCGTGACACCTCAGGACTGTGTTAATAAGGCTAACCTTGAATCAGGGGGCAGAGCTAGTGACTGGCTGACTGGAATTAGCCATAGAGAAGCCAGGAATATGGATAGAGAAGACACACAAGAAAGAGTAGGGAGGGACGTAGGGGTTTCATGGTCTCTTCAATCTGGAAAGTGTGGAGAGAGGTCAACTGGTTACCCCTCTGCTGCTTCTTTGACTTATCACATTTTCACCCCGATATTGGACTCCTGAGTCTTTACTGGTAATAGAACAACTTAGAAAACACAACACATGAGCCGACTGGTGAATCCTGCGGTGAACGCTCTGGAGATGTCTGACGTCATGGCACACAGCAGTGCGAAAGCTCTGGTGGCACCCAGCTCCAGTTAAGCAGAGAGGTAAGAAGCTGCAGAATGGGGCTTTGCCTGGTGCTCCCTCGTTCCCAGACCACACTTCTCGGTTTCCCGTTCTTTTTCCTGAGTCACCTCCTAAGTCAAGCCTCCCATCCTAAAGCAGTCTCAGACAAAAGCTGGGTGGGAGTGGGAAGAGGATTGCGGTAAAATGGAAGCTGGTTTGTAAGTCTGGCCATGACAGAGGGATCCTAGAACCTGCAGGGACTATCAGGCCTAACCTCCTACCTGCATGCTGGCTAATTCTAACTAATTCAGTTTTCAGCCAAGTTTGAACTCATCGAGCCAGCCAATTCTGGAAGGATAGTTGATATTGTCTGGCTTCAGTGGCCAGTTTTGGGATTATGCACACATGCAATGAAATGTTGTGAGGGTCAATTTGCAGATCTCTTCTTGAGTTTCTGTCACCTTCTGCTCATTGGTCTCGAGTAGGGCGCTTGTTGGAGTTTCTGGCCTGCCCAGTAAGCATTCATTGTGCCTTGCTTCCAAGCCTCTCTCCTCTTAGGTTTTCTCTTACAGAGCGGATATTTAACTTTATTTAGTATACGCTCTCCGTCAGTCTTAGCTACTGTTCCATTGCTGTGAAGAGGCACCATGACCAAGCCAACTTATAAAAGGGAAACTTTAACTGGGGCTTGCTTACAGCTTCAGAAAGTTAGTCCATGATCATCATGGTGGGGAGCTTGGTAGCAGGCAGGCGTGGTCCTTGGAGCAGTAACTGAGAGCTTGCATCCTAATTCACAGGCAGTCAGGAGACTGAGTAGAAGTGGAGGGGGGGACTTTTGAAACCTCAAAGCCCCCACCTCCAGAGACACACTTTCTCCAACAAGGCCACACTTCCCAATCCTTCCAAAGCAGTCGACTAACTTGGTGTCACACATTCACGTGAGTCTCTAATGACCCTTCTCATTCAAACCACCGCGCCATCTTTACGCTAACATCTCTTTTCTTCTTCTTTTTTTTTTTAATTTGGTTGTTTGAGATAGGGTTGTAGGGCCCACAGGCTACCCCTCCTCCCGGGATTCATCTTGAGAACAGTTTCTGCCCAAACATCTTGTTGTAGTTTCCGGCTAAACATCGTGTTTGTTCCTGGGTTCCCTCTTCCCCGACTGGTCGTTAGCTTAGGGGTTTTGCTTACTCTTGAGCCTGGTAATTTCCCACCTGCCGTGGGGGGGATTTCCATAGTGCAGCAGCTAGGTATATAAGTTTTTTTCTAAGTTTGAATAAATGGCATTAGGCATTCTCTTCTCATGAATGGGCCATGTCTCTTGTGTGTTACTTTAATCTCCAGGCCCTTGCCCAGATCACGCATGGTACAGGTAGTGCGAACTGTACGGTAGAGAGTAATGCAGGCATTACAAGGCTTTCTCTGTGTAGCCCTGGCTATCCTGGAACTCTCTCTGTAGACCTGGCTGGCCTCAAAGTCAGAGATCTGCCTGGCTCTGCCTCTTGAGTACTGGGGTTAAAGATGGGCACCACCACTGTCCAGCCCCACTAACATGTCTTAATAGGCCTTAAATTAGTTATAAAGTATACAGTTAGGATTTAAAAAAACTATTATAAATAACTTCACCTTGAAAAGGGAAACTAGTCCAGTCATGTAAATTATAAGCGTTGACATTTAAACATTTGCTTTCATCAACTTGTGTGTGTGTGTATGTGTGTGCATACTTTACTTTCCTGCCTTTCTTTGTTTCTTTTACATGTTTCTTCCTCTTTCCACGCTTAAACCTCCTTCATTCCCATCTCTGCTAGATTAGAATTTATGCATTCTATATTAAATGTGGCTGATCTCCCAGAACTATTAAGTGTAGATCGGAACTCCCCAAATTGTAAAAGGATTCTAGGAAGCTCGTTCTGACCTCTGTCACCTTCTATTCTCTGGTTGCCCAGGGTTTTACCTGTGTTTTGGTTTACTTAGCCCGGTGGCTATGACACGTGTTTCCTGTCACTAATGTTTGTCCATCCACTAGTGAAGCAATGCCCTTGCTCATCACTCCCTCCCATTTCAGGCCCTCCTTCCTTTTGTGGTTCTTCTTGTTCTTCTTCTCCCTCCTCCTCCTCCTTCTCCTTTTCCTCCTCCTCTTCCTTCTTGTTCTCCCAAGACAGGGTTTCTCTGTGCAGCCCTGGCTATCAGGAAACTCCCACTGTAGACCAGGCTGACTTTGAACTCAGAGTTCCAGCTGTTTCTGCCTTCCAGGTACTGGGATTAAAGGTGTATGCCACTACCACACGGCCTATTTTTCTTATTTTTGAAGTAATTCATTGTTAGGGTCTAGACTGGGGAAACACCATTAATTTTTATTTGTCTGAAAATGTGCCTCATAGATATTCTGGAGAAATGAAATTATTCTACATATAAGATACAGTTATACTTCTAAGGTTGACAGCCAGTTCCCATTCCTGGGTTGGAAGTCTGTCTTCTCTGATTTTATGACTACACCCTCATTAGATACTTTGACTAGACTGTGTGTAGGTGATGAATCCCGTTGTGTTTAACTTGCTTGTACTCTACGCCTGCCCATGATTTCTGAAGTCTTTTATTGATAGCAGAAATTTTGCAGTTTTTAACTCAACCTCTCTGTTTTCTCTCTTCTGTAAACTCTAAATGTGTGCGTGTGCGTGCATGTGTGTGTGCACGCGCGTGCATGCGTGTGTGTGTGTGTGTGTGTGTGTATGTCCCACATTCTGTGTCTTGTGTCCTCTTTTCCAAAGTTTCTATCACTTTGGCTCTGCTATATTTTTGACTTTGATGGGGAAATTTATTTTGTTCATAGTTACTACTAGGCTAGAGCTAGGATGTGTTCCTTGATCCTGTTTTGTATTTTCTAACTTACTATCCTTATTTCTTCTCTCCCCATCACACCTACTCTTTTGTGTTGTTGTTCTTTTTTTTTGAAGTAATTCATTGTTAGGGTCTAGACTGGGGAAACTCCAGGACTCAACTATATATCTCTGGCTGGCTTAGAACTGATACATAGATCAGGCTGACTTCAAACTCACAGAGATCCACCTGCTTCTGCCTCCCAAATGCTGGGAGTAAAAGCGTGTGACACCATATCTGGCCACTCTTGGGTTTTTTGTTTGGTGTTTGAGACAGAGTCTTTCTGTGAAGCGTAGGCTGGGCTTCAACTCCTGGGCTCAAGGGGCGCTATGGCCTCAGCCCTCTGCACAGTTGGCTCTGACTAGTCGTTGTTATTGCTTACAAACTTTTGCTGCTATCCTTTCCCTGACCACTTGGAAGTTCTGTACTGGTTTCAGTTTTCTAGGAGTTACGCATATATTTTCAGCTACAAACCTGTTCCTCCCACCATCTAGAGCTGCAAGGAAAGGACTTTGACATGCTTCTTCTCCCAGACTTTCAGCCAAAAGCCTGAAGGGTTTCCCCAAGCCCTCTGCTGCTGTTCACTTCTGTCCTTTTGAAGCCACTTGCAGCTTCCCCATGCATCTTGAGATGCACTTTTTTCTTTCTTTCCACCAAATATATCTGTCACCCACTGGGGATTTCTCCCCAGTTTCTTTTCAACCTCAGAGTCCATGTGTCCCAATTTATCATGTTTTAAAGTAAATCCAATTATTCATGCATAAACGAACTATTTATTAACCAGATACATTTCAGATACTCAGTCGACTATATTAACTATGTGTCTTGAGCATTCGAGAAGCGATCCCTCATCTGCTACCCACAGTCAGAATTCTTGAGGTCAGAACTGTCAAGCTGCCTTCTCTCAGGGCATCTAGTATTAAGGTAGTTCTCCAGGACTCCTTTTGATGGTGGCATCCTTTAAGGAATGCCTTATGTTCTGGTTGATTTGTCTAGCGGACACTAGTTTTGAAGGCAAGGGTGGATGTCTACCACCTGGGGGCAGTGTTGGTCATTTTTACAATTGCTCAGTGGCTGGAAATGTCAACTTGTTTAGATCCTGATAGGCAAACATACATCCTCTAGGGATTTTTAGCTGAGGTCATTAGGGTTGGGCCATGTTTAATCTCTTGCTGGGACTGCCCAGAAAACTGGCAGGCATTTCCTGGCTTATCCATGTCTGTGGTCTGTCTTCAAGTCATTGCCCACACTATATAAATCTTCCTACTTGGGTTTTGGCTGAAAGACTTGGAGGCCCAAAGGTTCTGAGGCTATAAGATGACAGCGGTTCCAGCTTCCTTTACCACTTGAGGCAAGACTTTGACCTGGTAGCTCAGATCTGTCAAAATTCCATTCTCTGGGTCAACTCCTTCCCCTTTATAGTCTTTTGTCACAGAGGAGCCCAGGAACCTTGGAATTTGCTGCAAAAATAAATCTTCAAGAAGAATCTACCAGAGAGTTGAGTAGTGCACCTGGGGGGCAGGTGATGGGGTGGGGTGCAGTGAGTATTAGGACCTTTGACTCAGAAAAAATGCATGCGTTCAGGCTGCTGCATAAGTATACCCCCAGTACAAAACTATGAAAGACTGAGAGTAGTTCAGGTCCTCAGAATAGGGGAATGACTTTTTAGTTTGACACAGGACCTCAGGAGGCAGAGGCAGGTGGATCTCTGTGAGTTTGAGGTCAGCCTAGTCTACAAATGGAATTCCAGGACAGCCAGGTTGTTACACAGAGAAACCCTGTCTCAGAAAACAAAACAAAGCAAATAGATTGATGTGGGATGCTAGTGAGCTAATGCATTCCCA
Source organism: Ellobius talpinus (assembly GCA_001685095.1). NCBI lineage: Eukaryota > Metazoa > Chordata > Mammalia > Rodentia > Cricetidae > Ellobius > Ellobius talpinus. The sequence continues at coordinate 5,638 of LOJH01054159.1, forward strand.
TGCACAGGTGTAGCTCAATGGGAGAGTATGTGTTTAGCGTGTGTAATGCCTGGGTTCCACCACACACCACCCCTCCCCCGCCCCAACGCTAACAGAGTTAGCATGTTTCAGTGTTGTCCAGCTTTGGTGAGCGTGTGATTGGAGCTGGGGCTGATTCACCATGGAATGCCTCATGCAATACTCTCAGAGCATCAGGAGCAGAAGTGCATGAAGATGGAGAATCCAGGCCCCAGAGAGGCATCACTCAGTCACTCTCCCTGAGGTTGGTTCTGCTCTTCACCTCCTGCTTCCTCCTTCTCTGGATGGTCAGCTCTCTTGTCCTGTGTGTATCTGAGCATTATTGGGCTAACCTGCACAGTGTAGACAGCTTATATACACCCACAGTGTTGTACGCTGAGACCCTGGGGCTGCTACAGTTGGGTGGAGACCATCAGGCCTCCAGTACCATAGGGCACATGTATATAAGGTGACCTCATACCTTCACATCATCACTGAGCTTGTGAGAAACTGGAAGCCGCCCAGAATGCTGGCTTCTTGCTCTCTCCTTTCCTTGACCCCTTTCCATGCTCTGTCATGGACTCCTTGCTTCAGTTTTGCTTTGCACCCCTATGATCTGAACATGAATTATGACCTCATCTACTGGAGGACCTTTGCCTGGTGGATGCCCCTCAGCTCTGGGTGCTCTATACAGGAGTGCCCCATAGATATCCTATGAGTGTTGATTGAAAGAAATGTGGGCTGGGAGTGGGTAGATGAATATGATGGAGGACATGCAGGAAAGAAGAGGTAGGAGCTTTAGAGGTTCTTTGCGGGCTGCTAACTCGAGAGTGAGCAGATTTGGTGACTCCATGCTAGGCCTTAATAATGAAGGGGGATCACAAAGAATCCATGACCAATCAAAATGGTTGATCATTTCTTTAGTTTTTCAAGGTGCTGGAATCCAGGGCTTCTTGTGTGCCAGCAAGTGTTCTGCCACTGTGCTGTATCCTTAGCCTGGGATTGTTTCTTACATTGCACAAACATCACAGGAAGCCATTCTTTTGCACTGGCACAGTAGATAAGCTAAAATCCCAAAAGAGCTGCACGAATGGCTCAGTCCCTAAAGCATTTGCTTTGCGAGCGCAAAGACATGTGCTTTGTTCCTAGACTCCACATAAAAATGCCATGCATGGTGGTGTGTGCTGTGTGTGCTTGTCATGTCAGAGCTGGGGAGACAGGAGAATTCCTTGGGCTTGCTGGCCAGCTAGTCTAGCCTAACTCCTAAGTCCTAGGCCAATGAAGGACCCTGTCTCAAAGGGGATGAATGATGCTCTGGAAGATGACAGAAGTTACGCTCTGAGCCTCTACGTGCAGACTTGTACACACATGCATCACTCATACCTGACCATGTACATGCACACACCTACAGCCCTACACACAAATAGAGTTTAAATGGAGTTACTCATGCTAAAGTTCATGTCACAAAGATGAAACAGGGCTGCTAATGTGATCTTCAGAGGAAGCAGCCAGCAAACAACCATGTGTCCCACCCCAGGCTATTCTTAGCGGGGTTGGTGGTGAAGCTCCATCCACATTCTTGCTTGCACAGAACAGGAAGCTGAAGGGGCTTGGGGTGCACCACTGTTGTCATTTACCCATTGTTCTCTATTCCTGTCCCTACTTTACAAGAAAAGGGATTTTGAAAAGATAATCTACCTTTTGAATTTTGTCTTTGCTTTTCTCCAGCTCTTCTCTGTCCACACAACCTACTTTTTCTTCCTGGCCCGTTGGAAAAACTGGTGTATTTCATGGAAGGAGAGATCAAGAATTGAAAACAAAGCTGGTTGAGATCTTTATGTTGTTGTGATTTTGTTCTTTAATATCTAAGTGGATTGGAATTCTTCGCCTCTCTTTATGATGTGGAGTGGGAGTCATGATAGATGAGCGCACACTGGAAACTACCCAATGAGCCCTGGAGGCCTAGAGTTGCCAGTGACCCTGCCTCGTTTCTGGCCTTGTTGCCGCCAGGCAGAGTGAGAAGTGCATCTAGCTCGGGAATAAAGCTGCTGGAAGAACCAGTGCTGAGAAGCAAGACAAGCCCCAGGTTCCCTTCCTGCAGCTCGTGGCATGCACCCTGAGGCTTCCAGTCCTGGATTCTGCTGACTTTAAAGTCAGACTCCATAAGGGGAAAAGTGTGGCCAACACTGCCCGGATGACCCATGTTCTCACAACTGAGAGCCCCGGGAAAGAAACTTGTGGACACAGGGTGGGTAAGGCTCACCCTTCTTCCAGTTCCAGAAGGACAGCCTTGGCCTTAGGCCGTCTTCCGGAGGAAGGTCCCCACATGACCTCTCACTTGGGCAGAAGAAAGTGCAATTTTGCCCCATCTGGCTGATTCTGCTTCATGTGCATATCCAATCAAAAGAGGAAACAGGGCTGTGTGGTCTTTCTTTATTTGGAAATAGAGCCAGAGGCCAGATTGTAGCTCAGTGTTACAGTGCATGGTAAGCATACAGAAGAACTTGGGTTTACTCCCTAGTGACAATTAGAGAGAGAGATCATACTTTTATTATCGTTAAAAGACATTTCTTAGAAAGCAAAGATGGTAGAGGGTCCCATGGCAACCAATCACAGAGGAGCCGTCTGTACTGTCTCATTAATTTGTTCGACAAATATCTACTGACAGTGCAATTATGTGCCAGGAAGATTCTGGGTGCTGGAAACACAGAAATTGGCATCTTTTTTCCTTATACCTCCCAGTTCCAAGAAGAGAGAGAGAAATATACAAAAAGCTCTAATCCATGTGCTACAGAGAACAGTGAGGTCAGAGGTTGGACGTGGGTGAAAGTGTTGAGTCCATGTAGGTGACAGCAAAGACCTGTGGCTAAAGGGGATTCAAAGAGGTCTGAAGGAAATGGAGGGAGGTAGTCTACATGGATTTCTAGTACAAAGTGATCCTGGCAGGACAGCTAGTATGTGTAAAGGTCCTGAGGCAGCAGTGTGCCTGCTGCTTGGAGGACAGGAGCCGAGTGTGGCTGCAGCCTGAGAAAAATGAGGGTAGAGAAAACACATCCCGGAGGAGGCAAGGCTGGAGCAGGTAGACCCTTCCCCCCTTTCTCTTACACTCCTTCCCTTTCTTCTTCTCTTCTCTTTTCTGTTTCGAGACAAGGTCTTCTACATTGTCCAGCTGGCAAGAGGTCCTCCTTCCTCAGATTTCTGCGTAGTTGGAATTATAAGCATAACCCTCTGTCCCTGGCCAGCATGGCGTTTTTCATACTGGACTGTGCACATATGTCTTCTGGGAATGTGGAAACATGCTGGGTGTAAATCTCAAGCCTGTGATGGGACCTAGCATTCTGAATGTCTCAGACTTCACAGAAGAGGACCATGATGTTATGAGTTAGGGGAGGAGACACTGGCTTGTTCTGAGTTCAGATAGACACCATCTGATTTTGTTTTCCTTTTCTATCCTACTTCTCCTTTCTTTCTTATCCCTGATAATGGGGATGGAACCCAGGGCCTTGCACATGCTAGGCAGTAGCTCTACCACTGAGCCACAGCTCCAGACAGCTACAGTCCTTAACTTTTATTTTAAACAAGCTGCATTAAGTGATTAGGCCATAGAGGGAAGGAGTGAACACAATTAGACCACTGAATGATAATTAAAAACAATGTTGAGACAGGCAGATCTCTGTGAGTTCAAGGCCAGCCTGGTGAGTTCCAGAGTTCCAGGACAGGCTCCAAAGCTAAAGAGAAATCCTGTCTCAAAAAAAACCAAAAAAAAATGTTGAGTGTGGTTCAGGTGGGGGATGAGTGAGGTAGGGGGTGAGGGAAGGTGAGGGATATTATTCTGAAGGTGATCCCCGGAGCAGGGCAGGGGGGAGGGGCTTGTTGCCATGTTGCTACTGCCATGTATGAGAGAGGAGTCCAGGATGACAAGGGGATAAGCCATTTGAACAAGGAGAAAATATTTCCTCCTTCCAGATCAGAATCTGGAAGCCCAGTGTTTGAGAAAGAGTCTTCAGGATGTTGTATATCCAAGAGGTTGATTAGACATTTGAATAGGGGCTGTGGATGCACTCAGTTGGTAGAACATTTGCCAAGAATGCTTGAAGCCCTAGGTTTGGTCGCCAATATGTTAACAAAGCATGGTGACATATACCTGTGATATTCAAGAAATACAGGTAGGGAGGAGGGCTAGAAGTTCAAGGTCAATCAAGTCTGAGGCTGACCTTATCCCCAAACACCAAAATCAAAACCTAACATCTGAATAGGGACTGAAATTGGAGGGAAAGTTCTGGTTCCAGGTTCCAGCTTAAAAGTCAGAGAATGAGAGCTAACTCTTGTCTCCAGGGACTTGGGGGGAAAGTGGGCAGTTGGAAACTGACGCTGAGTGAGGGTGAAGAGAGAAAATGCAACCAGTGCAGGAAGGAGATCTAGAAGCTGGAAAAAAAAGAGCTTCACATTTTAGGAGTAGCTCTATGTCAGCTAGCAATGGCTGAGTCAAAAAGTGAAGGCTGTTTGAGATATCTTCCAACCATGCAAATTGCCAGGAAGATCTTTTGTGCTGAGGGTGCCCTCAGACCCGGTATAGAGCCCCAAAGTGGGTGCATCTCTGTGCAGAGCTGGTCCTGGCTATGAGCTAGTGCTATCCCTCCTCTCTGTGGACTGGCTGCTTCCAGAAGGCATGGCAGCTGGGAAACAAAAAAGTGGTATTCAGGGCTGCTGAGGCTTCAGGGTCTATCCAAAGACTGTCAAAGCATCACTTCTGCCTGGTCCTATGGAGTAAAGCTAGGTCTATCTCCAGACTTAAGGGGAGGAAGGCTTGATCCTCATCTTCTTAGAGGGTTAGGTACAGCTAAGCATAAGTTCTGTAACTGGGCCAAATCCCTAACTCAGCCTCCTTGTCCTGATGGAACAGGAAAATTCCAAGTACACACTAGAAGGGGAAGTGTTGGTGGGCATCTCTCAGACCGCCTGGCTGAGCCAGATCTTTCTCCTGCTTATAATTCTATATGTCCATTTCAAAAGGGATTTGATGGTATAGTTGAGGGTGCTGGGTGTCACCTTCTTCTTCCATTAGTCAGCCATGTGTTCTTTTGTAAGTCTCTTTTATTAGTTTGGACTGTTTCCTTATTTATTTCAGCACTGTATAACCTTTTGTTCTACTATGTTTTGTTTTTGGCCCTCGCCAAGTTTTAGTTTTGTTTTGCTTCTTAAGGCGGAGTCTTTCAATACTGTCCAGCCTACTCATGGTCTCCAGTGAGTGAATTCTGCCTCACCTTCCTGAATAGCTGGGACCCCAGGGGTGCTCCACTGTGCCCGACTAATTAGCAACAAGTGCTTGACTGAGGGCAGGCAGGGCAGGTGCCTGCTCTCCCTTTTGACACTGCCTTCTTGCCCTCCTTTCTCGGCAGCTCAGCCACAGTATCCCCCTCCAAGGGAATGACCTATTCGCAGCTGTCAGCCAACAGGAAGGAGTCTTTGCCAGCCCAAAGAACTCAACAAACCAGTTTTTGAAAATCCCCCACCCCTAGTGTTTGTTTTTTTGCTATGTATTCATTTCTTAGTTGGTTCTTTGAGAAAAATCAACATGATAGACAAACCCTTATCCAAACTAACTAAAAGGTGGAGTGAAAATATTCAAACTAGCAAAACAGAAACGAAAAGAGGGATATAACAACAGGCACCGAGAAAATCCAGAGAATCATTAAGCCATACTTCAAAAACCTGTACTCCACAAAATTGGAAAACCTAAAAGAAATTGATGCATTTCATGATAGATACCACTTCTTAAATACTTAGTAGAGACACATTTCTTTCTATTCTTGATTCTTCAATAGTAAAACCTTCCTCTCCATGAGGGAGCTGATGGCTCATAGTGTTAATCAGGCCAGCCGTGCTGTGGACATCGATGTCAGTCTTCACAGTAGCTTCCCACCACCTCCAAGCAACAAAAGTTTCCAGATTAAAAAGCGACACCTGCCAGGACAGGGGTCGGCAGCTGGGTAACGTGAGTAACTGTCACCGGACTCTGGCCATCACAGAACTTCCTTCCCGACTTGAAGGCCAGTAGTCTTGTTCATCAGCCCTTTAGCCCTCCAGGGGTCAGTGATGTGTGAGTGGCGTAGTGGTACAGGCCCGCACCATTGGGAGAGGGGTTTGGTCTCAGGAGATCGCCTAGGGAGAAAAGATTTGACTTCAGTCTCTGGAATGCTGAGCCACACCATCTGCGCTCTTCGCTCTCATTAGCTTTTCCAATCCGGTCCTTCCTAGCTCCGAGCGCAGCCGGCGTCCCAGGTCGGGAGCCTGGGCAGACCAAGTACTTGCGGCTGCTGCAGCGAGCCGGGAAAGTTCTCTGGTTTGCACAAAGGGATCGCAGAAACCCAGGAACCTGAAGTCGAGAGCGAGGGCTGGTCTGACAGTGGGCGCACGGCAACCCCACCCCCACTCCCCA
>LOJH01054161.1:0-12073 GCA_001685095.1 Ellobius talpinus
TGCTGCAGCCCGAACGTTCCTCCTACCCCGCCCCCTAGTGCCGAAAGCACGGAGGATACTTCAGCCTTGGGCTCTGTGACTGGAAACCCCAGATTAGCCACCACCCACAGCCCAGGCGCTCACCCCTGGAAGACCTGGCCACAGCACTGGTACACCTCAAAGCTGCTGCTGCTGAGGGTCTCGTTCAGAAGAGATACGCAGTCCACCTCGACCCCCCTGGGCACATAGAGGATCCCTGTGGAGGGAAGCAGGTTGGAGGCGTAGCCCGGGAGCCAACCCTGTCTGCCTAGGAGAAACCCGGGACTCAGGGTTCTGAGCCTGGTGGTCCTGCAACACTCACCTGCCACACAGGCGTTCACCAGGGACACAAAGCCCCCCGTGATCAGCGCCCGGAGCACAATCTGGGAGAAGTCACTCCTCCGCTGGGGCACCAGAGAGCCTGCAGAGGGGCAAGAGAGCTCAGGGCCAGGGAAGCCACCCACCCACAGGTCTGCCCACCTCCTGAAGCTCTGTGTGGCACAGCCCTCCTCTGCTGAGTAGCAGAAGGGCGGATGTGGCCCTTCATTGTCCCCTGACCTATCAAGAAGCTTTCAATAATGTCCTCTTCACCCCACACACTGTAGCAGGAGGAGGAAAAGAAGTTGGTTTCTCTTTTTCTTTTTATGAGATAGGGTCTCACACAGCCCAGACTGGCCTTGAACTCCTGATCTTCCCACCTCTGCCTCCCCAATGTAGAGATTTCAGGCATGAGTCACTGTGCCCAGCTAATGTGGTACTGGAGGTTAAACAGTCTCCAGTATGTGAAATAAGCACTCTAGCAACTGAGCGATATCGCCAGCCTTTTGTTTTGTGACAAGGTTTCATATAGCTGAGGCTGGGTTTGAAGTCATGATTCTCCAGTTTCAGCCTCCTGGGTACTGGGATTATAGATATAATGCTACTATGCCCAGCTAGGAAGATGGGTTTGGGGTGTGGCGGCATATTGACTAAATACAGGTCGAGCCATTCCCTGGCGATCAGTTCTCTGATGCAAAGTTTTACTCTTCTCTAAGCCAGGCCAACAGCACCTTGAAGGCAGCTGTGCCCATCTGGGATGAGCCACACTCACAAGGGTCCTTCCTCTTCCTGGCTGTGAGGGCACGGTGGGAAGCAGAGATGAGCCAGAAGACTCACATTGAGAGGGAAGAAAGTGGGGGAGCAGGAAGGGGCCAGGATGAGGGTGTCCTTCATTAGCCTATGCCCTCACTGCCCATTGTCCCCCATCAACCCTTCCCAGCCATCCCCTATGAGTCCTCCTGGCTCCTGGCTGCTTCAAGGCCAGGGACTCACTCAGGCCTCCGAGCATGATGCCGATGGAGCTCAAGTTGGAGAATCCGCAGAGGGCGTACGTCGTCAAGACTTCTGCTCTGACCTGGAAATACAGCTTACAAAGAGGCCTCACCCCAGGCCATTTAGCCTCCCTAGTCCTTTTTCCTTTTTTAAACATTTATTTATTTTATGTATATGCGTGCTCTTTCTGCATGTACACCTTTGTGCCAGGAGAGGGCACCAGATCTCGTTACAGATGGTCGTGAGCCAACACGTGGGGACTGGGAATTGAACTCAGGACCTCTGGAAGCGCAGCCAGTGCTCTTAATCACTGAGCCATCTCTCCAGCTCCCACCTCCCTCCCTGGTCTTAATTCACTCAATTCCTTTATGGCCTTGGGGTCCTTCAGGAGGCTCCTTTGCTTGTCTCATTCTCCCATTTTAAGGGAGCTCACACTTTACTGCCTCAAAGACCCAGCCCCTCTCTCGGCTGTCCTTTGGCCTGTATCCTAAGTGCCCACCTTTGGTTTTGGGGACAGGGCTTCAAATAGTCTTAAACTGGTCTTGAGATAATTATATAACTGAGGATGACCTTGAACTCCTAACCAATATACACTACCTCACCCAGTTTGTACGGTGCTGGGGATGGAACCCTGGGCTTTGTGTGTGGCCAGGCACTCTACCAACTGAACTACATTCTCAGCACAATTACCAGCTTTTGGGATCTGTTTCAGACAGGTTCATTGTTCCAAGGGCAGTCTAAGGATAGCCTTTCTCCCAAGTCTCTTGCTTCTTTCTGGTCTCTGCAAATGCCTGAAAGCTCAGACCTCAATCTTGGCACCACCAGGCTGGAGCAGTTGCTCTGCTGTCGTCAGCCATTGAGAGTCCAACCTGCCTGGCTTCCTAGCTCATCTCCTCTATAATCAGCTTGAGCAAGTCAACAGCCTTTTTAGGTTCCAATTTCCATATCTGGACTGTGGGAATAATAACGCTCGCCTGGCGAGGCAGTCACAGGTCCATATAGTATATAGGAAACAGCAGGTATACAAAAGGTGATTAAGCTAAGTGATTCTTCCCCCATTGTACACTGGAGAGTTATTTAACTTTGCAGAAAGAAATGTCAAAAGCCAAAACAAAGCACTTTGAAAAAAAAAATAACTGTCTGCCATTCGTGCCTCACACCATAAAGTTAATTTTAGACCACTGAGGGAAATAAGAATTTGAAGTATAAAATGATACAATATATATGACAATACTGATTATAGTTACAAAATAGTATTATTATACTCATTATTGGGTAAACTAAGTTAAACTGAAGCTCAGAGAGTTAAGTAATTGGAAGGTCGCATATCCAAAAGACAGCTGTCCCAGAATTGGCATTCAGTCCCGGTGGACATAGCTCAGTCTTAACTATTTCTTTGCATTCTTTCGGGAATTTAATGCTCTCCAGGTCACCTTCTAAGAATTAGAAAAAAAAGAGAAAAAGGAATCCAGGAGAAAGATTTGGTATAAAAATTGATGTTTAAAAAATTAACTTCTTTCAAACATAATAAAAGTGAGAAAAAATAGGAGAAAAATACAGAAAACTCTAACAGAACCTAGGCCTCTGCCTCTAGGAGGCAGGAGGACTGTGATTTAAAGACTTCCCTGGGTAACTTAATGAGACCCTGTTTCAAAACAAAAATTGAAACATTTGTAAAGGTAAGAAAACTCTCCTGGAACTTTCTATGTAGCCAAGTATGGCCGTAATCCTCCTGACTCCAGTACCTGGGTACTGGGATGCTCAGCATGCACCTGCACATCTGCAGGTTGTGCAGTGTGGGGGATCGAACTCAGGGCTCTGTGCATACTCTTCAAACACTCAGCTACACCCTCAGCCCCCAAGCTTGCTCTGAAGTACAGACTCCCAATGCTGCTGCTTTGTTTCTGCTGGGGAAGGCAGCGAACCCGTCGAGGAGGCATTTAGCCACACGCTAGTTAGGAAAGTGGCTGCGGGCTTTGCATGGAGTACTGCTCGCCCACCTCTGAGGGTGCTCCTGAAGAAATGACTCAGGGGGCAGGGAAAGTTCTACACACCATGAGAGTCATTTCAACATTGCCATACACACAGCCAAATAAGGAGTTCGGGTGAATGACCTAACAGCACGAGACTGGTGAATACGGTGAGACTCTCACATTTGAGCCTGTGAGACAGCTCCTCGGGGAAAATGCTTGTTGTTAAGGCTGACAGTCAACTGTCAATCAACTCCTGCAAGTTGTTCCCTGGCTTCCATATGTGCAACACATACACTGAAATAACTAGTATCGAATAATTTAAAGATACATGAATTTTGGAGCAGGGGGTGGTGGTAAATACCTTTAATCTCAGCACTCAGGAGGCAAAGACCAGAAGACTAGCCTGGGCTACAGAGGGAGTTTCAGAACAGCCAAGGCTACACAGAAAAAACCCTGTTTCTTTAAAAAGAAAATGGGGGGTGGACATAAATTTCAAATGATGTGTAGCTCAGTGTTTAGTATGCACAACAAGGGCCTGGTTCCATCTCCAACACTGAAAATAAAAATCTACATTCATCTTAATGATGAGGGAGAAAGCTGGCTACACTGTAGGCCTATAGCAACTGTGAATTCTGTCTTAGGAAAAAACCAAAAGAAGCTGCTCATGGAAGCTCACACCTGTAATCCCCGCACTCCAGCAGGATCAAGAGTTCAAGGCCATTCTTCCATGTACCTTTGGCTAGCCTGGGCTACATGAATCCCTGTCCCCCAAAAAGCAATGAAAAAGAAGAAAATGGATAAAATAGCAATAGCTGTCATTCTAGGATAGTGAGATTACAGATTTTTTTATTCCCAACATTATGTTCTGACTTTGTATTCTTTCAGAAAGGCGAATGTCATATAGGTCTTGTGTCATTTTATTCATGGTGGTGTTTTTAGAATAAATGTCAATGAAAAAACCAAGCCCTATACCTACACTGTGTATATCATCGGGGGCTGAGGTGGAGGGTCTCCCAGCTCACTCGTTCTTTAGTTCACCGGGCAATCCCACATGCCCCTTTGGGGGAGAGGTGGCAGGCATTACATCTCTGTTTTCCAAAAGAGAGGCAAGGCACAGTAGCTCACCCAAGGCCAAAGCTAGCAGTGGCCCATCTGGAACTTGGTCTCAGACAAATCTCTTTCAGGAGCTCATAGTGCGGCCCTGATGTCTGTCTGGTCAGCCAGGATAGCAGGATATGGGTGCTTAAGTGCCACTTCAATGTGTCTCAGGCAGGCCCAGCGAAACACAAAAACAGTTGCCAGGGGCCCTAGAGAATGCTGGGCCATCCCCGTGCTGCCAGGAAGGAATGGGGCACTCACAGAGATCCACTGTTTCTTGTCACCCAGCCACTCCTCAGCTCCTGCCAGGCGGCGCTGTTTGTACTGGGAAAGCTCTTGATAGGCTACAAACTCATTCAGAAACAGTTTGACGCCCAGCAGCTCGGCCACCACGGGACAGTCCTCCCAGGCCACGCCCATCAAGAAGGCCACAGGCCTCAGAATGTAGGAGCAGATGAGCTGAGGATAAAGAGATCTGGGTCAGACAAGGTCTCCATCCGTCGTTCCCTATCCCGAGACCCTCCTCTCCACCACAGCCACACCTGGAAGCTGAGTCCCTGGATATCCACCATGTCCCCCAGCCAGGAAAGGGCAGCGTTGATGAAGGCCAGGACAGCCAGGATGGCAATCAGATTGGCAGCAATGTTGGCGACGACCTTCACGGAGATGGCAGCCCCAGAGCTGGCTGCTTCCACGAGGTTCCGAGCATCTCTACCATTGGGATCAATAAGTGTCATTACTAGTATGTCCCCAGAAACAGGAAAGCCCCCTCCCCCCATTATAGGTCCAAAGAGGGACCTTGGACAGAGGGCTTCCGAACCTAGGAGGCTTGTTTTCTTTCCAAGACAGGGAGAGAAAAGAACTTCAAGAGAGAGATAAGAGGAGGAAAAGGGGGCCTGCTGGTCAGAGAATGAGGAAAACATCCAGGTTCTGGGCTGCACTGCAGGACAAATGATAATTCAGTGCCTTTGGTCACTTGCAAGCAAGTGGTGGCCCCAAACACACTGTGCTGTAAATTCAATATTTCACTCACATTTTGAGAATCTGAGATGAGGGAAGGAGGGAGGGGAAAAGATTTTAGCTTTTGTTTTATTTTGTTGATTCAGGGTCTCTCTATGTAGCCCTGGCTATCCTGGAACTCATGATGTAGACAGGCTGGCCTAGAACTCACAGAGATCCACCTGCCTCCCAAGTGCTGAGATTAAAGATCTGTACCACCATGCCAGGTCTCTTATTATTTTTATGGATCACCTGATGGAATGAAAATGTTTTTGATATATTGGTTTGAGCAAAATATTTTATTAAGAACATCTGTTTCTCTTTATTTTTAAAAAGCAGAAGCCAGGCTTGAGGGCACACACCTTTAATCCCAGCAGATGGCTATAAATTTTAGGCCAGCTTGGCCTACATAGTGAGTTCCGAGCCAGCTACGTCTGAAAAAGATGTTTGCTGCCAAGGCTGATGACCTGGGTCTGATGCTTGGGACCCACATGGTAGAAGCAGAGCGTTAACTCCCACGAGAGCTGACAGCGACCAGCCTGCTTTCAAGAGGCCAGAGATACACTGAGCTATCAACTTCTGTCTTGTAGCCTTTGCAGAAACCTGATCTTGTCTCAGTTCTGTGACCAGCAACCCCCTTTCCCTCTTGAGGTTCTTTTCTTTCTCTGAGGGTCCTCTGAATGTCCTGGGGCCTCCACACAAGTGCTGTGACACACATGAACCCACTCATGCGCACACACACAATAAATAATGGAAATGCAATTAAAAGATGTCAAGGGGCTAGAGAGATGGCTCAATGGTTAAGAGATCTTGCTGCTCACAGAGGACTCAGTTTTAGTTCCCAGACCCTGACAGCTTACAACTGTCCCTAACTCTAGCTAACTGGGGGATCTGTTTCCTTCTGCTCTCCAAGGGCACCAGGAATGCATGCAGTACACTTACATGCAGGCAAAACCAATCATATACATAAAATAAAAAGAAATAAGCCTGTAAATATGCATGTGTATAAAGATGTTTACTAGAAAATATATAATAAAGGTTAGGCATGTAATTCAGCTGGTGGAGTGCTTGTCTAGCAGGTGCAAGACTCTGGGTTCGATTTCCCAGCACCCCATAAATTGGATGTGATAGTGCACCTATAATCCCAACACGCAGGCAGTAGAGGCAAAAGGTCAGAAGTTCAAGGTTATCCTCAGATACCTAGCCAGTTTGAGACTAGATGGGATACTTGAGACCTTGTCTCAAATGAGGGGGGGCACATAGGGAGGGTAGGAGGAAGAAGCGAAGAAGAAAAAGAGAAAGAGGAAGAAAAAGAAAGGGGGATGACAGAGGCAGTTTACAGTCTATTTCCATACGAGAGAGCAGCCCCAAAGCCTCAAGATGTGTGAATAACACACAAGAAGTTTGGGTAACTCACACGTGGGTCTTTTCCACTTCTGAGGGTTGAGACAGGGCCTCACAGAGCCTAGGCTAGCTGGGAATTTACCGTGTAGTAAGGATGGCCTCCAATTCCTAGCCTTTCTGCTTCCATCTCCTAGGTGCTGAGATCACGGACATAAGACACCACACCCAGAGTCTTTTCACCAGTTTTAAAGGATTGGCTAATGGTGCTGGCTAAGACCCTGACAACGGCCTTTAGGACCTGACACGCCACTTGTCAGTGTGAGGCTGCCACCTGGTGGTCAGAGGTCAGGCATGCAGAGGCAAGGAGCAACACCGGGCCCCATCAAGAACTGAGCCCCACTGGGTGAACCTTGACCAGTCCCTTTTTTTCTTCCTGCTCAGAAGCAGATTATGACTTGAAAAATGCAATCAGTACTTGTTGGGTTTTTTTCTTAGTTTTGTTCTGTTGATATGAGTCTCACTATGGAGCCCAAGTTGGTTCAGACCTTGCTATGTAGTTAGGCTGGCTGTTTTCCTACCTCATTCAACAAGTCTGTGTTCGGGTTGGAGAGATGGTTCACAGGTTAGAAGCAGCTGGTTGCACTTCCAGAGGACCCGAGTTCAATTCCCAGGACCCGAATGGATGCTCATAACCTAACCCACATGGAGGCTCCGGTTCCAGGGGTTTCCATACCCTCTTCTGGCCTCTTCAAGCTCATTGTGCAGATATAGGCACGCAGGCAAATACCCATACATAGTAAATAAATCAACTAGTTCTTTTTTTTAAAAAAAAAGAGTCTGTTTTTGCTTGTGAAGCCAAGATAATGATGGGAGAGAGAGCTCCGTGGAAAACAGAAATGAGGCAAGGACAGCACTGTTCTTCTCTGCCCCTGCTCCCCCACCCAGGACCCATGCCCTCTGTGATAGCCCCCTGCAGCATTCACCCATAAGTCAGCTTCACCCCTTCCTCGCTCCGGAACTTGGACTCCTCCACCTCCGGGTAGACCAGCTTGGAAAGGGCCAAAGCACAAGGGGCTGCCATCACGGAGGCAGCAATTAAGGAGGCAGCATCGATCTGCAAGAACAACCAAGAGGGTAAGCCAGGGCTGGTAATAGTAGAGTCCCTGCCTAGCATGCACAAAGCCCTGGATTTGATCTCCAGAACCTGGAGTTGCAGGCCTGTAATCCCAGCACTCAGGAAGTAGGAAGAGGAAGGTCAGAAAGCCAAGGTCATCCTCGGCTGCATAGTGAGTTCAAGGTCGCTCTGAGAACCTGTCTCAAAATATAAACAAACAAACAAATAAATAAATGGCGTGGAGGTTATACGGGACAGGTAGAAGAAATGTGGCAGAGGGACAGGTTCTAAATTTACCCCGTTAGGATGATCTCACTGTATTACTGCTGGCACGATCCCTTTATGTTCAGAGGCGTTCCCAGTACTTCTGCAAGGGCCCGTGAGATGGCTGAGCAGGTAAAGGCGCTTGCTGTGAAGCCTGAAAACCTAAGTCCAATCCCTGGAACTGACATGGTGGGAGAGAACCGACTGCTGCACTTTGTCCTCTGCCTTCCACCCGCATGCACATATGTGCACACAAATGATACACGTGTAAGCCAGGCGGTGGTGGCACACGCCTTTAATACCAGAACAGGGGAGGAAGAGACAAGCGGATCTCTCTGAGTCTGAGGTCAGCCTGGTCTACAAAATGCGTTCCGGGACAGGCTCTAAAGCTACAGAGAAACCCTGTCTCAAACAACAACAACAACAACAACAAGATACATGTAAAAAACAAATAAACAAACAAAAGCAAAAAAAGAGTGACTCCTGCTTCTCTAAAAAAAATACTTCTGCAAGGTAGGTAGCACAAGTATTACTACCCCATTTATATGCAAGGAAACTGAGGCCCCAGAGGAGTAACTATGCTTTGCTCAGAATAATGGAAAAGGGAGAACTGAAATCCAACATGGCCTTTCACTCCAATTTCACAGGTCCTCCTCCTCCTCATCTAGGCTGTCTCTCTTTGACCACTAAACCCCCTGGCTGAGGAGTTTGTGACAGATTCAGACAACACTCCAGAACTGAGAGATGGGATGGATGTAAGAGGCAGCCCATCCCCTCAGCACAGCTCATGTGTTGGTACAGGAGGGCAGCCCCTAGATTCAATCTCTGAGTGCTTATGGTGACAGGAAGCTCGCCACTTCAAAGCACCCGCCACACTCACTCCTATGCTAGGGGACCTTTTTTCTGAGAGTCAGACTTCTTCCACTGGAGTCACACTGTTCCACGGGAGGCACTGGGTCACACTGGACAGGCACCCCAGCAAGATGGTAAAACACCGCCAACTCAGGGTGAAGGGTGGGTTTCTCCTAAGACACATACCCTCGCTGCTCCAGTGACAGATGAGACAACTTCCACCTCTGCTGCATTAATCACCAAAAAGTGAACTCAGAACCCACTCAACCATCTATCTAACAATGAGAAAATGGCCTTTAACACTTTGCTTATTCCGTGTGAATGGGTGTTTTGCCTACATGATGGTGCATCATGCTGTATCATAGGTGCCTGGTGCCTGTGGAGGCCAGCGCAGAGGGCCTCAAATCTCCTGAATCTGGAGTTACAGGTGATTGTGAGCTGTCATGTGGGTGCTAGAACATGGGTTCTATGTAAGGACAGCCAGGGCTCTTAGCCACCAAACCATCGTTCCATCCTGAGAATGATCTCTAGAAAATGACGCTTCTCGGGGTCTTGCAGTAACATGGAAATATACCCATAACAATGCATGAAGGCTGGGATTGTAATGATGGGGAAACCCAAGGCCTAGAAAGAACTCCAGAAACAAGTCCCCCAAAGTTATCGGCACATTGGCTGACCCTGATGAGCTAAGTTTGAAGTAATTTTCTTCCCTGATGCACTTTGATAGTTTCCAACAGGTCCGCAAATCTGTACCATTTTTATAAACAGGTGTAGCAGCACCAACAAGTGTTGGGTTCCTTTCCTGGCACCAAGCCAGCTGCAAACGGTGGTGCAATCCTGTAACGCTAGCACTCTGGGGATGATGGGAGAATCAGAAGTTCAAAGTCATCCTTGGTTGCACAGTGAGATTGAAGCCAACCTAGATACATGAGACCCTATTTTAAAAGGGGGCGGGGTTGGAAAGATGTTTCCACAGTTAAGAATGCTTGCTGTTCTTACAGAGGACTTGAGTTCAGTTCCCAGACCCTCATCAGACGGCTCAAAACAAATGGCCTTTTCTTGGCATGGTGACATGCCTTTAGTCCCAGCAGAGGCAGGTAGATCTTGGTGAGTTCAAGACCAGCCTGGTCTATGTAATAAATTCCAGGCCAGTCAGAGCTACACAGTGAGCCCCTGTCTCAAAAGATGGAGGAGGGAGAGGAGATGAGAGAAGGAGAGGGGTGAGTTTGCATGGGCCAATAAAGGCAGAAATTCCAATGGAACAGCCAGGAAGTGCTAGGGAGGAAGAAGCAGGCCTGGAGATCTTCAGGATCTCTGCAGGCTCTGAAATCCTCGTTCTTTTTCCAAACCGTTTGCTTCTCCTTAGCCAGAAGCAGAAACTACACAGAGTGTGAAAATGAAGTGTCGCTCACAAAGGCTCAAGTGTTAAGGCTTGGTCCTCAGTCGATGCAACAGAGGAGTCACTGACTTACAGCAGGGAGGGGCTCGCTTCACCAGCAGGCTAATCCATCAACACACTGAATTGGAGAGAAAGCCTGGTCGGAAGAGTGGGTCACTGGGTCACTGGGACACACCTTTAAGGGTACATCTTGCACTTTGATAGACTCCTCCTCTCTGTCTCTCTGCCATGAGGTAGGCTGGGTATTATTCTACCGCACCCTCTCTGCCATGTTGTTCCATCTCATCGCAAGCCTACAGTGAGTATGAGTGGAAACCTCTGCAGGTGTGATAATTAATAAGCTAAATCTTCATTTGCAGTGTTTCTCTGGGGTGCTTTTTCATAGTAATAGAAAACCCACTCACACACCATGAAACAAATCTGTGACAGCCCCAACTCCTCTGCCACAAGCACTGGATGGCAGGCCCAGGACCCCGATCCTTCACCAAGAAAGGGAAATTTGAACTTTCAGGGATTCACTGGTCTCCTCCCTGACGGCCCAGCTCCAGTATAGACAACACTACACCTGCAATCTAGGGCTTCTCTGTCCGCCAGCATGGATCCTGACCTATTCTTCAGCTTGAAGAGCACATCCGGTTGGCAAGCTTCGATCTTAGTGGGGATCACATATTCCAGAGACACTGCAGTCACAGCCTCAAATCCCACAGTTGCCATTCCTGCTCTTCACAGAGAGGCAGAGACCTGCATGCAGGCCAGGAAGCTGGCCCTCCTTCATCCCACACCAGCCTACTGAGCCTCTTTCCCCCAGCCCTGTCTCTAGGAGCTCAATCAAGAATGCCTTCCATCATCCTCCTGGGTCCCCTTCTACCCGGGTGTCCCACATGGAAAGAGGGGACAAGAGCAACACCACCTTTCAGAAAGGAAACAAAGGAGCCAGTCACCAGGCAGGTTTCCCATCTTAGGCTAACCACCTTTTTGGTGCCATGCTACTTGTTTTCTGCCCATCCTCAGTCCACCTACGGCGGTCAGCCGGCAAGTCCAGCTGCCCATTTTACAGATGTGGAAACAAAATGACAGAGTCACGTTGCCCACTCAGGTTCTTGAAGACTCTGTTCCACTTGGGGACAATTCAGTATGAAACATGAGTGGCCAACTCCTGAATGTTCCCCCGACCAGCTTGGGTTCAGAGGCCCCTGTGCCAAAAGACCAGTCTGCTTGGATTTGCAGTAAAAGCTGGTATCTATCTATTCTAGAGCCTTTGGAACAATGGCATAGTTGGAGATGGATGTGGCAGTTGCAGTAGAATGATTCAAGTGGCACTTGGGGCTGTGTGACAAAAGAGAAGACCTAGGCCACCGCTGTCCAACACAAACATGATGGAGAACACAAATACACTCTTACAACTGTAGGGTCTCATGTATCTCAGGTTCATCTCGAAGTTGCTATGCAGTTGATGGTAACCTCAAACTTGTGATCTTTCTCCTCTACCTCCCCAGTGCTGGGCCTCTAAGACATGTGACGTCACACAGAAGGGCACCAACACATTTACTGTGGCCAGCAGCCACAACTTTTAAAGTGCAAAGGAAACCAGGCCTGGGAGGCCCAAGTTGGTAACACTAGTTGGGAAGCTGAGGCAGGAAGTCATCAGTCCAGGCCAGTCTAAGTAACTTAGTGAGACACTTTAAAAAAAAAAAAGAAGAA